>NW_011626948.1:994216-1039402 GCF_000204515.1 Acromyrmex echinatior
GATAGAAAATGACATTAAATCTTTTGTAGAATTGCGAGAATTATTGATCGACAATTATTTTTGTAGTAGGCATTTTTAAATCTCTCTCTTGTTTCACAATAATGATTACAGGAGAACGATCGTTATTTTATAAAAGTATTTATTCTGAATATGCATATAAAATTTTTGCAAGTGTAATAGAATATATCAACATATAAAAAAGTAGCCATTATTTGAATATACATGATGGTATCCATCGTTCGTAGCCATCGTTTTTTTTCGGTATTACATATATCCCTTAAAATTTAAAAGTGTGTGGCGATCGGTTCTGTGACCAAAAATACTCGAAAAATTTATTATTTAATATATTCTCTACCTAAAATAAATTATAAATAAATAGATTGCGTCTACCTAAATTCAATACAATTTCGAGATTTCTTGTTGCGTAAATTTCTAAAAAATTTCTTCAAAATTTTGAGTATTATTATTATTAGGAATTACTTTAATATATAAAATGTCTATTGTAGAATTAAATAAGATATTTTACTAATTTCACTAGTCTGTTATAAGGTATTGTAATAGGAAACTAGCGTCATTGTCTGTCGCTCATGCTATGTATGTTCGAGTTATATAAAAAGTAGGATGATTCTAAGCCCGAGTGACATTGATATGAAAATTATGTGTGTCAACGCGTTGATGTATCTCTTGTTAATTTTGCATATTTCTCGTATAGACGTAGCAAACGCTCCGTTTGAATCGAATCGTTCCGATGTGAAATGTAACATTGCGCCTTTGTTATAAAAATTTCTTTACATTTCATTTGAAAGTGTTCTCATAGAACGTAAGTACGCGAAAGCTTCTTGACAACAAAACGTACTCAGATCACACGATCCAATAAGGTTCCATCAGGAAGTCACTGACAAGATCGTAGCGATCAAACCAAGAGTAGCTCCTGTCATTAGTAGACTCCGCCAAACTGCTCCACTAACTTCTTCGGCTACAGGATATTCAACACATAATTGTTCCTACAAAACGACAAGGTCAGGTTTGTGTGACGAAATATTTGAAATACTCATTACAATAATTAATAATTGCGCTCACTTACCCATCCACCATAGCCTTTGATAAAGTGTGTTATATTTTCACCAACATATCTAGAGACGTATAAAGGCAATTTCTTTTTAAGACTGTGCATTCTTCTGTCCCTAGCCCATAAAGCCAATCTGCCCATAAAAGCATATAAACAGACAATTCTGGCCCATGTGATAACGTCGTGTAAGAACAGCTCGTTGGCGACCCCCATGAATGTTTCATAAGCAGTATCCGGGACAACGTTTAAACGATTTACCATACTCGTAAAGAGAATGCTGTGTTTGTTGAGCATTTGATATACATTGTGTCTCATGCTGCGAGAGACTGGATCCTGGGATATAAGATAGATGTCCTCCTTCAACAAGTATCGCATCACATCATTGGCCAAGATTTCCGCAGTCGATTCTATGGAATCATCGTGGATATTGTAACGTGGGGGTGGACTCAGTTGCGGGAACAAATATTGTAGTCGAATCTAAAAGAACAAATACAGTTTCGTGAATAATAGTTCGATTTTTGTTCTCATAATTATCACAAAACCTGCTGAATACAAACCGACAGTAATTTTACATCAGTATTATAATTTCCATTCCTAGTACACAACATCCTATGAATATTCTGGGAATGTTTTTAGAATGTAACATCTTTTAAATGTCTTTAAAACGTCTTTTGGATGTATGTGCTGTGTGAGAAGATACATATGATATAACACATGTTATACATAACAGTTACATTATTGAATAGCAAATTATGACATTGATATAATAATATTGTCAGTTTGTATTCAACGGAAAGTTACGTTGTAAAACGCGAAATTAAGAGTCCGATAAGTTTTTTTCTACATTCACGACTGTGATTTAAATAATGTGGACATTGACATAATCAAACCGGCACGAGTCGGCCGATGAGCCGTTAGTCGTCGTTATTTATGATACCTGGCACATCTCGAAGAAAGACATAGCACGATTAGCAGCGCCGACCGCATATCGGCAGACACCGTCCTCGTTGTTAGCAGCGGCGGTGGCGGCGGGTCGCTCGTTCGACGAATTCCTGTTACCGGGGGGATCGCATTCCAGAATACCGCCCACTCTGGAATGCAGTTCCCCTCGCGCTGACGTACCCTGCCCCTCCTCCTCACCCTCCGCGCCGAGGATCTCATTGTTCGTCGTCGTCCCGTCGTTGCCGGCCATCCTCTTCTCGCGTACCGGACCGGAGCAAGGAACCATATCCACCAAGCGCCATTCCTCGCCTCCGTCGAGGTCGCTTCCGTTTTCCAACGATGTCTTCTCAAGTTTCGTCGGTGATGCACCGCTCTCACATCTCATGTTGGTCTGCGAGATCGTTTGGTGCGCGTGAATCGATCGCGCGGCCCCGAACGAGCAGTCGGATAAACGAGCGCACAGTGCTCCGAAAACTTGGACCACGATCGACCGATTCAACCCGGCCAACCAACCGACGGACCGACCAACCGAACCAGCAGCCTGCCAGCCAGCGACGAAACGGTCCGGCCTCCGCTCTCTACTTTCCCGCGGCCATTTCCGAAGCCGATGCCGAGAAGCCGAAACCGCGCCGCGCCGCGCCGTGCCGTGCCGTTTCCTCCGCTCTTGCTCCGCGTCTCGCACCTAACTTCTACCGTACCGCTCCCTTGGCCTGCCTGCTTAGTGCTTGCCTGCCTGGCGATGCCGCCAACCAGCCCCGACCCACGAATGTTTCACATCACTACCACTACCGCTTATCTCGAGACTGTACCCCACCGCGCAGCGTAATGCCGAGTACTGTATGACGTAGCTCAGCGACTCTCAGCGTCGGTCATTCACGGGACTTGTCGAGTGCAAGGTATCGTGCTCCGTTTGACGGTGCTTGACCCCTGATGTCTCTGACCTATACAGTACACTTTAACCGAGGAATATCCTAGGAATGTTCTTAGGACGTAGGATATTCTGAGAATAATTTCCTCGGAATGTAGGATGTCCCAGGAAAGTCCTTAAGATACAAAATATTCTCGGCACATGGAATATCTTAGGAAAGTTCAAGGGATATAAGCTGTCCTAAGAAAGTCCTTATTGTTTTTAGGATGTAGAAAGTTCAAGAGATATAGGCTGTTTTAGGAAAGTCCTTGGGATGTAGAATGTTCGGAGAATGTCCTTAAGACTAGGATGTCTTTAGGGTATTCCTTGGAGGAGAGGTCTGTATGGGAAGTTGAAAAACGTAGCAACACAATGGTTTATATATTGGGAATAACTGAAAGATGTTAAACGGTTCACGATTACGTATATTGATCACAATTCTTCTTCTTCTTTATATTATGATTCCCAATAGGTTTGATAGTTTCCAAAAAACAACGTGTAAACTGAATAAACGTTTTAAGCGAATAGACATCTATTAGATCGCGAGAAGCGATTAATTTTTTCAAAAACTTTAAAAAAATTGTTGTCCGCACTTAGTGACTCTTCTGATGTACTTCTTCTCTAAAAATCAGCTTCGTCTCGGAGATAATACAACTGGTAACAATCCTTTCCCTTCAACTTCTCACAAATAGATCGAATAAACGTTGTTAAATAAATACAGAACTTTGTTAATAACGATTACGAAATTCCAGACGGCGGTTAGTTCCATTAGAAACTTTCAAAAATGTTAACGTCCACACTCGATGATTCTTTTACAATTAGATCAGGCTTCTTCCCTTTTAATGGCACTCGTTATTCCTTCGATTCGGCAAATAATAACCATATTGTAGTTGAATATATATAGCTGGAAAATATTTGATGAGTCACAAAAGCCAATTTTTCGTTAAGAAACTTACAAAAATTGATCCACACTCGGCGAGTTCTTTGATGCAACTCAACTAAGCGCGGACGATTGAGAGCCCATGGCATGAGCGCAGAGCAGCGCCGGGCGATCGCCGACACGACGGCACTACCACAAACGCAGCGCGCGCTACACCTTCGCACACCAGCGTAATGACTCTCTATGGATCATTCACGTTTCCGCCCCACCACCGTGCCGCTCCGACACGTGCACCGTGTGCATACACGCGCTGTGCCGCGTGCTTATGTGTCGGTGCGCCCGCCTCGCCCCGTTCCGCCTCTCGGTCTCTCCTTCACAATTCACGGGGCGCTCGCCGATAACTTCAACCCTTTCTAACGCGCGCGTGCGCGCATGAGTTCGCGCTCTCTCACGCACGTGCGAGCGGGTTTACCTGCGCGGTGTACCTGTGTTCGAACAGCGGAGGAATGGAATTTTCGATGGAACGCGGAGTTCATTCGATGCATCTCGGTGCGCGATTATTACTTTGCTTCGAGATTCTGAAGAGGATCTCGAGATAGCTCGAATGAACGGTGAGATTCTTAGTAGATTCTTTGTTACTCGAAATGACGGAACATGTTGCTAGGGACCACGTTCATGAACTACAGGCTTGGAATATCGGGCGTCGCGACAGATCTCGCTTCGCTCCGAGTCACGGCTTGCGCAACCGTTGAGAAATTTGTATTCATTCAGCTTTTCCGCGCGCCCCTCTCTCCCACCCGAATTCCTTAGAGATTGCACGCGCGCGTGCGTGCGCGCGTGCACGCATACCTACTCGCGAGAGATGCATTATTTGCCGTAAACGACGCGGAGAAACGGTGAAAGTCTCGGCCATAGTTACCGTAGACCCTGCAAATAACCGTAGACAAAATCGTTCACAATGAAGTTAGCTGAGAATTCTTTACTCGAATCGTAATTAATAAATTATTATTTTTTATTCAAGTATTAGTAAGAAATACGCGATTTTTGCATTTGATATTATCTGCGTGATTTATTTTCATATTCTGCATACATAAGCCTCCCTGAAGTCTCTCTCTTAGGAGACTGTCTAAGACTGTCTTAGGTAATAGGAATGTTTTAGGATGCTTATGCTATTCTGTGCTTAGTTTATGGCATCTTAAGACTGCATTTAAAATGATCTTAAATATGAGAACCGACTATAAATACCGGTCTTAGATTGGCTTACAACATCTTAAGAGTGTACCTAAGACAGTCTTAAATATAAGAACTGACTACCGACCATAGTCTCATAGACTTTGAAGAAATTCAGTGTAATACTTTTAATTTAATATTAAAAGTTACAGATCGATATTCATAGTCAATTTTTATTGAAAAGGATTTACGCAGTTATATTAAAATATTTAGAAATTTAGAGATGCAAATCTGAAAATAATTTTGTTAAAACTTTTACAGCATTGTTCATTATATGTTTGAAAGTTCTACGTGATTAGTTCGATGATTTAACAAAATTATTTTCAGATTTGTAACTAGCTAAACATTTTAGATACTTCAATAAAGATACTTTATTATTTCCGTGTATATTTAAGACCGTCTTAATCTTGAGATATTATCAACAGAATCACAGAGCCATGTCAGCATCTTAAAATTCTTTACATTATTTATAGTCTTGAAATAAAAACGGACTAAGAGTACCGATCAATAAATAATTAATTATTCATTTTGAAGAACTAAAAGTATTATTCAGTGCTTTTCAGTATTAAATTTTTGTAAGAGCTAGAATAATTCATAGAATACGCGATATATGCTCATACATATCCCAGTGCAATTGGATGATGTGGGCCATATTAGGTAAATGCGATTGCGATCGTGAACGCGGATCAGCGATGCATTTCCACGAAAGGATTATACTGAAACTGGTCCGCGTTGTCAGCCGGTCGTCCGCGCCGGTCAGTGACGTAACCAGGTGAGCGTGTACCCGTGTCGGAGTTATCAATGAATCGGCAAAGATATGCACGAGACCAGGCATTCCGTTCTCGCACGGTGAGCTACTCTCGGCTCAGTCAGTAAGTATACCTTTCTCGCTGTATCTTTTTCTACACAGTTACATCAAATGCGAAAGTTCCTGAGCTGCGGGCTTCGGAGCGCGGATACAGGATTCCATCGCATACGACTTGAAGGTGTCCGCGTATGGTTCTCGCACGTCATACATACGTGCGTGTGTATGTTGTATGGCAGTTCCTCTCTCGCGAAGTTTCCCCCCTAATTACGTCCCTGCCCGCCTCTCCGCGTGCCATGCCGCGCGGAGACCGTGCCCACCACTCCTTTCTGCGGTGCAACCTTCAAAGGCCACTGAATGCGTCCATGAATGAAGTAGGAAAGTTGCTGGAGTACAGATCGGCCGGATGTGTGCATACTTAGGTGGATAAAGAAAACGAGAGCCGTCGCCGCCGCGGCACTCTACGTCAGAGTGCCACGCCGCTGTCGATCAAAACCTGTTTCAGATCGCTGCCGGTGATACGGGCTAATGTACCGTGTCCGCGATCATTTTCCGCCCCTTTATAGATATGGCTTAACTTTAGAACAGCTAAATGTTACTCTTGTTATTCTATTTTAACAAGATTCGATTCTGGGACTCGAGACAAAGAGAGAGAGAGAGAGAGAGGGGGGGGGGGGGGAGAATTATTAAATTATTAATACGATTAAATCGCAACACGATTTGACATCTATACATTTTACGCAGGCATTGATACTTCGATTCAAAGGAGTTCGGGTCATTCATCAGGGAATCCTCTGGATGCACTTTACCGGTACATGATCGGGAATGTTTCTCGATCGCGAAGTGCCTTTCACATCGCGAAGTAAGATAGCGGCGCACCGAAGACGTTGAAATATCGCCACCGGACGCGAATAAATTGATGAATGAGTCATGAGTGTAAATGAGATTTGATAGAGCCAAATTATTTCCGTATGTCGCTTCTTCGAGCCTGGTGAGAGGGCGGTGAGAGGAGTAGGTAAAGGCGTTTACTATATATTCAACTCTCTAAGAATATAGAAGTAAAAAAGAGTGGAAAAATATACAAAAATAATACAAAAAATAGTAAGGATGGAGGAAGAGAGAAAACGCCATCTGTGGATAACGTACTCTCAATTAGGATTGTTACTTTTGACAATTTCGAAAATTCGAAGCTTCGAAAGAACTTCAGTTTTTTAATAAGTTAACTCCAAATTTTCGAAGTTTAATGTCTTCGAAACTTTGAAAAATACATTTGCGCGAATAGAGAAAAAATGAAAATATATTCGTAATACACTTTCAAGTTGGTATCGCCAAAAATTGGAAGTTGAAACAAAAATATGTTGAAATAAAAACATTACATAAATTACAAGAGCATAAGTACCATCAAATATAAAAGAAAAAATAATACCTTGAAATCAGGAGTGCTCCACTGTGAAGAGAAAAAAATTTATGGTCACCTATTCAACTGGGACTCCTAATATCAATGGTTTATCTATATATATGATTGTACCGGAACTGATGACATACAAATAGTTCTATTGCTGTCAATTGTTATTCGTTTAAGAATAGTCAAAATACTGGCACAGTACATTTGTAACGTTGAGACGAACACGAAATATATGTACGAGAAGCATTGTATCCTATATCTCAAAAGAAAACTACCGCAAATTCACCTTCAATCAAATCATTATATATTCATTATTACCTCGCGTGTTTCGTATCTTGTGCTAACATACTAAGAAAAATACATGTGATATAGAAAAAATATTTACTATTAATGTGTAACTCGAAGTGTCATTTTTATTTAGAAATTAATCGTATTTGAAGATACTGCGCGATACAGGATTAAGAGTTATACATATTCGTAAATATATATATTTCATACATTTTTTAGATAAAAATATATTCGTTACAGTTAGCTATATTAAATCAATAATTGTATAATTTTATAATTTTGATTCTTTTAAATTTCGAAGAGTGAAGTGTAAAAGCTTCGAAGCTTCGAAACTTCGACCTTCGAAGATGTTAATGCTGAAGCATTGATTCTTCAAAGCTTCGAAATTTGAATGTCGAAGCCTTCGAAACAAATCACCAGCCGTACTCCTAATAGAGAGGAGAATTACCGCTCACACATCGCGTTACTACGACAAATTATATTATTATACGGTACTCACTATTGAATTGACATCGTGCGTGCACGATTTTCGTTGCGCGGAACCGTGGGAATAACGATGGCGCGAGTGAACGGCGCGCAATATTTCAGGGGAACTCGCGTGGCGACCGCCCGCCTCCCGGTAAGCGTTTTCTTACGGTCATTCATGATACTACAATCTGGCAATAGGATGATTGCTTGACGGTCAGTGACTAAGTGGATATAAAGCCTTCTACAGCAATCTAACACGAGCCAGGACGCAGGAGCGCAGAGGCCGGGCCCAATTCTCGTCTCTCTCTTCTTTTTTTCTCTTTCGTACAAAATTACGAACTACCTCTCTTCGCGTTGATTATTATACTAACATGTTTATCGATCGTATCCCGAAATATCCAGTGAGAGTCGAACGTATTGAAGCAACGTATTGCTTCAATTTAATCGACATTCTTAGATCAGCCAAACATTTCGCCTTACGAAATATATTTATATTTTCCTGACGAATCATTTCTCCTAGAAATGTTTGCTCCTAATCGTATCCGTGAGTTGCAAACGAAGACCGACAAATTTTCAGTTACAGCCGAGGTGCGAGATAGTAAGTAGGATTTGGTCCGCCCGATTCCGACGTCCCTGGGATGGCTGACTGGTAGTACTAACCCTGCTGAAAGATTGGCAGACATACTCACCGCGAACTGACCCCTCTGTGATTTAGTTATGTCTCTATGGACGCGTCGCCAAGTCGCGTGTGTTTGACATCACCGTAGAAAGTAGAAGTGACAGCCATCGCGGTGGACGAGGTGATTCGAAGAGTTCGTTCACGCTGTTTGCTTGTATCTCCTCTTTGTTGAATGAGCTTCCGCTGGTTCGATATCGTCCCGTTTCGAGATATTATGATTAGGTGAGTCTATTATTTCTATGTCATAACTGGAGACCCGTCCTTTTTAGTTAAACTTCTTGCACCATGGAATCTCCAACGTGGAGAGAAAAAGAGAAAAGATGAACCGCGCAAGAAGTTTAACTGAAGAGAACAGACCTTGAGACACTTTGCAATGAAATTCAAGATTTCCCCGGAAACACATTTTACATAAAGATTCTTAGTTAGTAGAATTAATTTCGGTTTTTACTTCAGAAAAGTTAATATTGGTGATCAAATCATTCTAAAGGTTAAAAGAGAGATTCCCTTGAAACTATTCCTTATGCGAGATTGTTGAATTGTGATTATTAATTAAATCATTCTGGACTTTAAAAGAAAGTTTTAACTGAATTAACATTTTTAAATTAATTTTATACTTTTCGAAAAAACAAACTTTTAGATATTTATCAGACTTCATTATAAGAAATCTTTCGTTCGTTCATATTCTTACGATACTTTTAGTAGTACTTCTGGAAACATCGTTTGACATTCACGGTGATTCTTATTAATACTTAACTACATTCTGTCAATCTTCACCATAAATTTTATTTTTACGACAGAACGTGAACATTTCTCTCTCCTCCAATGGAGACGCAACGAACGACAATTTTAGTAACAGGCATTGTTACTCGCTAAACGGAGGGAAATTACGTTGATAAAGCAATTCTCAAGTATATGATTAAGCTTATGAAATCAGTAGTCCAAATATTTGTTACTTAAGACTCACAGTTCGCAGTGGTTATCTGAGAAAAAAGGCAAGAGTTAAATTAGAGGACAAAGTCCGAGGACAAAGGACGGTGGTAGACTTGATGTACGGGCGCGCGAGTAGTGCGAGTACGGACTATGGTTTCCCTCCGACCCCCTTAGAGCTCTTACCAACTCTTGCCAGCTCTTGCCAGCTCTTGCCAGCTCTTGCCAGCTCTCGCGCGATCGCGCCTCTTGGCTCTTCCTCGCCGCGCCAGGAATTTCCTGCATAGTACTCGACTACTCGCGGACAACTCTGATACCCACGCGATGGTACGGTCAGGCACTTACAGCGGCGCTCGCTCGATCCGCAACACGTTTTTGCATCTCTTGCCGGTTGATTGCCCCTCGAGCACGCCGATGATGACGTCAGCATTCTGGATGAGTCACTGCATTTAATTCGCGCAGCACGAGCTAACATACGCTCGTATGCGCGCATACAATTTGGCCTGCATTCGCGGACGCGCGTGCATTCTGGTGCATACGCAGCGTGCGTATCGCGAGGAAATACAGAGAATACGGAAATTGTAGGGTAGATCAGTGCTGACAGGTCTGTTTAAAAGTCATCCCCATTTCCTCAATATTTTAGCTGTAATTTGGATATTCCTTTGTATTTTCCCCCAAAAATGCTCTTAAATTTCTCGTATCTCTGGATGAAAAGGAAGACCTCCAAATTTAGGAATAAAAATTTCCCAATCTAGCAACAGAGGAGAAATATATCTCAAGGATCCTCCGTAAGATTGTGGCTCACCCTTCGAGCTGAATGTGAATATGTTTACCATCGATATCTTGTTCTGTCTCCGGCAGATTTATAACCGCTTTTATCGCAATGCGCGTTTTTTTTATTTGCATCATCAAGAGCGTAATGAGGTGTATATATATATATATATATAACGCAGAAAAACATCTCGTTTTAGAACGGGTAGTTAAACGAGAATCGCGTGGTCAGGCGTGTGATCCAACTTGATCACACATTGATCCAGATCACACCGGTCGATCCGGATATAGGAGAGCGTGGATAAACGCTACAATTAATTAATATCTCGTAAAGATGAGATATATCATCGTGAACATTTATCATTTATTCATATACACTGCCAACCAAAGTTGGAGACCATTAATTGAAAACATGGAAAATAACGGTAAGAATGTTTGTTGAAGTATTCAAAAATGTAACAGAGATACAGGTCTAAAAATAATTTTGTTAGTCGGGATAAAATAATTATGTAAAACACTCAAGCTGATTGCTAGAATGTCAATATTTTTTTGCAGTATCAGCGTCTGAGTTCCTATATAATTATTTTAATAGTTCGGTAAAATTATGTTCACACACTCATACACACACATAGATATTTACATTTTTACTTCTTTATTTATATTTTACTTCAGCAAAATCGGTCTTTCAAGTATCTGTTATATAAAATAAAGTTAAACTTATGCATTGTAATTTAATGTATTATATACATTTTTATTATTTCACTCATTGTTTTATAAGATAAAAAATAATATAAAACGAAAAATAATAATAATGATTGAAAGTTCTACTACAAACATTTGTTTAAAAAAAAATTTTAACAAGTATTAGACATTTTTTTTATAAAAAAAAAAGTAATTACCCTTACATTTAATTATTTTTCTTTTATAATCTAGTTAGTCATTTATCGTTTTTTTCATAATGAAGGTTCTTTCATTTATCTTCTAAAATAGGCGACAGCTCAGTTTTGAACAAAGGAGATTTTAATAACTGTTGTTCATTTTCTTGGAATAAACAATGTCATATTAATCATAAATGTGTTCAATATAATGTCTATTTACTTTCAAATAAAAGAAAATATTAATAATAAAAGTAAGATAAGGATTTTTCAGTGATGTTTCATTAAAATATTCTTTTTATATATGACTTCAAACTTTAGACTAATAATCTCTCTCTCTCTCTCTCTCTCTCTCTCTCTCTCTCTCTCTCTCTCGTGCGTCTGCGTGTACTTTTAAATAACAAGACGGTATCCATACGCATGCGTTCATGCGTCACATCCTTAAGAGCGCGTCTAACCAACAAGGACAGACGTTGTTGATTGCACGCATACATAATACGCTATCTATTATATAACACTTTTGTAAATAGTCGTCTTTACAATTCTAATTTTTCCGTATATCATCTACCTAGGTAATATAAGATTTTGTAAAAGAATCCCGAGACTCTCAAATTAAGAGAAAGACAATACAGAAGACGTATGGATTTAAGAAGAGAAGATAAGTACGGGGATGATGGTGAACGCATGTCGATGATACTCTAACGATGAAAAACGACGCGGTTATATGTGTGTGTACAATATAATCAATTATGCGACTATCATATATCAATCGGCACGTGACGTCGATAAACAGTGCAACGTGATTTTCAACGGTATATACCTCGTGAGACGGTGCTATATTTAATTTCGACCTGGAAATTTTCGTGATAAAAGCATGCATTTTCGCACGATATTGTCTTTAAAAGAATTTGCGTTATAAGTCGTTCGATTGAGAAAAGCGATCGGAATCATCGTCGTAAATTGAGCGATGATAAACAAGATGATGAATCATTTGCTGAACGAAGTGGAAAGGAGAATCCCTTAAAACCAAAGGCATAGAGCATGGATTGCGCCATCCGTGTGCAAAATTGATTGATAAAAATGAAAGAGACGCGAAGATGATCAATCTTTATATATCTTTTTCTATTCCAGCAATTAATAATGTTTAGATTAGTTAGAAAGAGAAGGAAATGAGCCATTTTCACGCTTCCTCTCTCTTATTTTTATTGATCACATTTGATATACTATTTAGATACGAATAGCGCAGTCCATGCTCTACGTTTTTACTTAAAACTAATCCTCATGTGAAAGAATTAAATTGCGATTACTATTATAAAAGCAACGTGATTCACGAGAGTGATCAAAGAATAGTAACTCACGCGGCAAGCTGTAGATTGTTCTCCGATTTAAAATGCTCTGTTAAGTCTCACGGTTAAGACGTACGACAAACACTCGTGCAATTATCGCGATTTCTTTTGGTACGAATCTCCCGTATCAATATGCATCTTTATAGATAAACGTAAATGATTAATATCACTATTGCGCACAGTGCACACGCGCAATTAATTACGTATTTTCCTCCAAGAGTTTCTATTCTCTTTCTTGCATCTTTTTTTGTCCTATAAAATATAAATTAATCATAACATATATAAATTAATCATAACATATATTTTATAGACACTGTATAATTTCGATGAAACAATAAATGAAGTTCCGGGAGGAATTCAACAGAAGAAATATTTTATAAGTGTAGACACTCTTTATAATTGTTCTTGTAAATAAACTCGTGTGTATAACACAATCAACTAAACAATTTTGCTTTCCTTAACCTATTTAAAATAAATTTAGACAAAATTCATTAAATAAACAAAATATATCAATGTAACATTTTGAGCCAATATATAGTGTCAATATGCACTTTATAATTTATCTACACTTTAAGAAATTGAGATTGAGAAATTGGATTGGAATTTAACTAATAAGAAAAAGAAAACCAATCTTAAGTTTAGTGAACTTGCTTTGATTGGTTAAATTCCTATTCAATCCAATCGAATCTCAATCTCAATCTCTAGTCTAACAGACTGTGGTTTAATAGCGTTTTCCACTGGCAGAGCTGGTGCACTTTAAAGCCATTGTACATAAAATGTATGCTTAATAAAAATTAGGAACGATTTAATTCGCGAAATCTTCAATACATTTTATTGTGCTATTTGATAAAATATACATTGGGTATTTTATTAATTGAGATATCTGACTTTTACATTCAGATTAGATTAGTGTACAACAGGAAAATGCGTAGTTAATTGCATGTGTGCACTGTGCACAGTAGTAGTATTAATGTGCACTGAGGCGCATCAATTTCTGCCAAACATTTCTGAAAAATACTATAACATTAAAGAGTTGCACTTAATTTTGAAATTGCGGTACTTTGTCAAAAATCATTAAATTTCAAAAAAACTCCTACGAGTTTTAAACCCGTGTAATCCTCCCCTTTTAAAATTTGTAGTCCGCAATTGATATTTAGGAGTAAAAAGAGTTGCTTTTTCCGAAAATCTAATCGACGCTGAGATGAAATAGAGATATAAAACGAAAATAAAGGTAAAAAAAGAATGTTTTAATATATATAATACTACAGCACAGATCTTCAAGGAATGTCTTAAAGTCGCTCAAAGGAGTTCTCTAAACGTTTTAATGTTCCCAGGATATCTCTCGGATAAAATGAATGTGCTGTATATGAGTAGTGTTATTATAGAAAAAAATTACAAGTAAATTGTCCGAAAATAAATTACAAATAAAATGTCTGAATGCTTTGACTCATTTTTAAGCTATTCTCGATGGAAAATCGTAATATATTCTCATGAAGAGTTCCAGTGATAAGGATCAAAGTTGTCAAATAAAAAAAATAAACTCTGCCTTTTTGTTGACAAATATTCAACTAATAAATGATTTTGTCTGTCTTTTTCAGTGGAATAAATCGATATGATAGCTCAAATAACAATTTACAAATAAGAATATATAACAAATAAGAATTTAAAATAGAAAAGTGTGTAAAAATTTTTTAATACTTAATGGGTTAATTAAACCAGACATGTAAAAGCGAAATTCAAAATATGCAATGTAAAATAATGTGAAGTAATTAGCAGGTCTAACATACAGAATAAATACAACGTAATCACTTTCCATCGAGCGTTATCATTGATTTATTTCAGTCTTTCTATTTGTAGCATTTTGTCAACAGGCGGCGCAGTTTATTCGAAAATCGAGAAGAACGAAAATATAATGTAGTATCACAATGTATGATGTGCATTTAATATGCAACAAATATACATATATATATTCATAAATACATTACGTCCAAATGAATCTGTGAAAAACTGTGCGTGTAAAATTTTTGTGCGTTCTTGTCACTCCGCTAATTCTAATGAATATTAAGAAATTTCAGAGAAAAAATATTATAAATTTTAATCATTTAATTTTAGAAAAAGAATATTAGAAATTTTAAGCACGAAAGAGATACATAGAATAGTATTTCAATGATATTCGGTTCTGATATAATTACTCATTAAGATAAACAAAGAGATTCGGCGGAGGCAAATACAGTCTTTAATTTCCAATGTGTTAATTAGTCGATGTTACAATGTTACAATGATGTTTATCATAGCAGAATACATATACATATACACACGTTACGACGTTATCATTGACACACAATGCGTATGTCTCACACAATGCGTGTGGCGATGCGAGGAGACGCATGAACGCTGGATGTCTTCGTGAGATGCAAAGATTGCACAACAGAACGAAAGAATGGAAACGTGAAATTAGGTGTTAACACGGGCTGTCACGCACGAGTATTCACGCACGTGGAATACACGTTCCACTAGAACCGGATGAAGCCGGATGAATGCACGATAAAATGATGTTATATAGGATGGCAAATAATTCATATTGAATTTTATCTACGATAAATTTGTGAATAATGCCACCTTATCAAAAATTCACGTTTGCCGATGCAATATCTTCGCGAACGCTCCGTTTTCTTGGGATAAAAGATTCAGAGCGTCCGAGTCACGATTCGTGAGACACATTCTACTTTCTTCTCTTATTTGCGACACGACATAACACTACGCGTGATAGAAATCATTCCACAATGTATTCTGCCGAGACTAGGGTGGGGGATCCCGAAGTGTCTTAGCGCCCTATATAAGCTTTGTGATTTCTCATGTCACCTTGGTAGTTCCCCAATTCGGGCGAACACTTCACAAAGCTTAGCAACTCTCATACTTGGTAAGTCTTTCATATTGTTTCTTAAACCATTTTTATTTTTAAATTGTTATTATTGTTTTTAGATTGTTATTATTACTCTTAAAACACTTTATATTTTTAAATGATGCGTCAGCGAAAAATGGAGTCAAGGATTCCGAATCAACTCGAGTTTTTTGCCAATTAAAAATGTGTCAAATAAAAATTCTATTAAATAATGCTTGGACCTTTAATTAATCGCTTTACAATTGTATATGATAGAATCTTATTGCTAGAATTTTTATTATATATTTTTTATGATACAGTTTCTTTTATATAACAACCGTGTTACGCATGGAAAAATACATACTACATGCTAGTGATAATTTCTTGTTTCAAGTATTTTAAAAGTTCATATATCCGCGATATAATTTATATCATCAGTTTATTACATCAAATTTATTTACAATATAATCTCTAAACATCAAATTTATTTAAAATATAATCTAAAGCCTAATAAGTTTAATCAAGATTATTAAATTAAAACAATTTTCAATTTGCTTAGTCGCTTCTTCGATCAATTTTGTAATAAGAATTCTTTAAAAAAATTAATTCTTTTGAGTACATAATAATGAGTTTTTTCTAAAGTTTTTAATAAATATATTTTAAAATTAACATCAAGAAAATATTTTCTGTTAAAGATAATTGTTATTAAAAAGAAGGAAGTAAATTAAGCAATTACTTTTTTAGTAAGAATGATATTTGTCAGTGTGTACAAATTTAAAATTCAAATATAAATTATAGTGTTCAAGGTACTTATATATCTATTTTAATAAGAAATTTTGATATTTGCATTTTTGAAATTTTTTAAATAAAAAAATATCTAAACTTGCTAAAGCCTAGCAAACAAGCCAATGTTATTTGTTATCATTTTAGCGTCAAAATGACGTTAAAGATGATAGTAACAACAAATGACGTCAACTTATTTGCCGGAACATGATAATTTTTAAGTAATAATTATATATGTGTAAAATTATGATCTAAAAAATTATCATGCAAGTTTGGATTTCGGTTATTAATTTTTAAAATTTAAAAATAAAAATTTCTTACTAAAATAAAGATACAAGTTCTTCGTTAATTTTGAATATACGAAGAACTTACATTTTGCAATTTACATTTGGAATTAGAAGGACACACTAATACTGGTCAAGACATTATAGTGGTGAATATGATAGTCGCTGTAAATATGTAGCAACTTTTTTCTGCGAAACTAGCCTTTTTAGAAAAAGGCTAATCTTTTTACAAAAAGGCTAAAGCAGACTAGTTATCGCTTCATATAAAGGATAACTTTTTTGCAAAAGGGCTGTGACAAATATACTTTTTCAATGAAATTACTCTTTATCAAAAAAATCAATAAGCGATATGCTACAGTCTGTTAGATGAATTAATAATATTGACAGTACACGTTCTTTCGTTTATTCGAAGACCATTATGTTAGCGTTGGTCAAAGACGCGCTAAGCGTCCCAGGTGAAAATCTTTCATTTAGCATGAAAATCTAAAAATGTACGACAAACAAGGTTGCACCGAAAATGATTTGTGTCATGTGATCTCTTCCTCCTCCAGAACGGCAATGCAGACGATTCATTTCTTTAAGTTGTAACCGGTTGAAACCGCTACTACAGTTTATTCCCTGACGTTTACATAACCGGTTGAAACCGCTTTCCGAGGATCTTGATGTTGGTTTATAGAGGGTTGGATCGCGACAATAATTCGTTTGATTAATTATAATATGTGCACGCGGCGACACGCTCGTTACGTCCTCCTTTTCCTTATTTTTATATTCAAATGCCTTGATCTTATAGATATCGGGTCGCAGTGTCCGGTATTTTTATGATAACCTTCGATCTCGCCGAGGAGTAGTGATCCTTGCTCCAGTCACAGCAAGGTCGATACGTTATGACTGTCGTGGTACGCGTACATCGGTTGTACACCACTCGCTGATTATTCTTCATTTTTTTTGAAATGCAATGCCTTAATGGTAATTGATGGTAGTGATGTCGCAAGTAAGCTCGAAAAATTTCCAAGCTGTAAAAGACTCAGCCCCCGCGAAGGACACACTCATCCTTGAACGTATGTGTCTCCGCCCCTCCAACGCACTGCAGTCAGAAACAATGGCTACTATATACTCGCCGAGTATATTGGTTCATATTAGTGGGAGATATCAGGTAGTTCTCTTTTAGCGTTTCAACGTTCCGACACTCGTTTCATTCGCAAGCCAAGCTCGTGGGTCAAGCGTCATTGTCGAGCGACAAATGCCGAACTTGCGACTCGTCTGACTTGACACGATCGGACGAGGAACAATTAATCGAACATTAAATCAACATTGAAATCCCGGGTCTCGTGGGTCACACGTGTAATTACCATATTCCGCAGATGTATCCAGGTGCGTTCCCGCCGTGTCGAAAACCATCACGAAAATCGCCCGGCAAATTATCGTCTATATCAACGCTTGACTCATATCTTATATTTTCTGACAAATTGTAGCAGTAATTTTCGATAACAATAATTTTCTATCGCTGAAATACTTTGTGGAAGGTGCGCGTGTGCGCTATGATATATTACCAAGAATGTTAGATATTTCACGATTGTGTGATACGCTTGCTTGAGTGAAATATGGTCTCTTTCTCACACAAGACGACGGAAATTTACGAGAATTGTAAGAAGTGATTACAATACATGTCATGAAAATTTGACATCGGCGCAAGAGATACCGTCCTTCAAGGAGTTTAGAAGCACACAGAAAAAGTCATACGACCTGTAGAACTCTGCGGGATAGGAAGTATTTTTCACGGAAAAACATTTCATCGAATCCTTTCAGAAAGAAGATTGTACATACGCGGAGTTTGATTAAGAATCGTCATATCAAAGTAAGTTTTCAGAGCAAGCGTATCATTCTCGTGTTCATAATATCGAAATCACTGGTATCAAAACTTGTTATTAGTATCTAATCACTTCTTCTTTTTATAAATGGTCTCGTTTTCATTATAGAAGTCAATATCATAAAAACGTTTTTAGTGAATGCAGATATTGTTTTAATCGGATTGACGTCGACTAGATTTTTATTTCTCACTGGAAATTGTGATTATGAAAGGCAGTTAAAGACGGTTTCGTCAAAAATTTTCCACTCTTGACAAACTCTTTTGATACAACCTTTTAGTAATCATCACTGGCATCACTTCAATTAATAAATAATTAATAAGAATGTTGAGCCCAAATTTTATACCATTGTCTAACAAGCATGACGCGAGCGGTATTTCAAATATTCCGTGTACTTTCTTCTGCTAATTTTGTCAAAAAAGTGAGATTATAGTGATATTTATAATTGATATTTATAATTGAGATTGACCGTAATTTTGTACGCACAAATCATTCGATTCTTTAGTACAGCGTTCTTTAATGTGCATGCTACTTCGAGCTCTTTATAGAAGTCGACCTCGTTTCGTTTTCGCATGTTAGCATTAAAAATTAGTATTGTTAGTCGAAGATGTTGATGCAAAATATAATTCAAAGACTATTATTTAACAAATACAAAATGTGGGCTTACAACTAATTTTACAGTTTTATTAGGATAAAGATTAAAAAATTCCTCTATATAAAATAAAATATAATATTTTCTTACATATAGTATTATATTAATTATTATATCGATATATAATTCCAAGTTAACTATTTCTTTTTTTTTTGTAAGAAATATTAATTAAAAGAAATATTAAATAAATTTTTTAAAAGGAATATTTAAAAAATAATTTTTTTTGTTTATACAATTATAAAAACTATATAATTTTTTTTTTATTAAAGATTAAATTTCTTCAGTTGTAGGCTCGATATATAATGTATTTGGTTTAAGTGTATACACTCAGTATTAAACAAAATTATAAAAAAAATATTTAGTAAAAAAATTATTTTAATTAAGAAAATCAACACACAAAAAATATATTAACAGCATTAGCTAATAATGGAAAATAATCTTATTGATTCAATAACAGCATTAATGAAACATACAATATTTTATGATATAATATCAAAGCTATAAACTAAGAGCTATAATTGTTTCATTAATACTAATATTAAATCAACAAAATTATTTTCAATCAATTTCAGTCTTTTATTAATTAATGTTTAATAGTATTAACACATCATTTTTTCTGTATATAATGACTTAAACAAAAGTTTTAAATTATCATTTTTTTTAAACCAGTTTTATTTTTTAAATGGAATTTAAAGAGATATCTATTTTATCATAATTTTGTAAGATATTTTATGATATAATAAATAACAATAATTATTTAATAATGTACATATAATAACATGTAATTTTTAGATAGTCGTTTGAGATATTGTTATTTGTATTGCTGTTAGATCTTTATCATAAACATAATAAGTACAGACTGCGCATTCCCTGATTCTCAGTATTCATGCTCCGTTAGAAAAAAATTGAATCATCTTAGCATCTCTTTTCAATTTGACATTTTAAAGAGAGAAATATAATTGACTACCTTTGTCTTTCTACCTTTGTCTTTCTAAATAGATAATGACAACTTCATAGAAATAATGCAATGTACTTTTATTATTATCTATTTATGATATTTATAAGTGAAAAAACAAATGTATTTAATAAAAAAGTGTTTTCTAATTTTTATTTAAAATATTGTGTGTGTGCTACGATTAATAAACATTTTTATTGAAAATATTTTGTTTTTTTTGCTCATATACCCAAAACATAAGTGACAATATATTTTATTAATAATTATCGAAAAATTAAACTTATTGCACATTATTGAATTTATCATAAAATAATTTTGTAACGTAATTCTTACAAAATTGCAATAAAATAAATATATATATTATATATTTTATTTGAAAAAATAAAACCATAATTAAAAATATATACTAAATATATACAAATAAAAATATATACAAATATAATAAATATATATAAATATTTTAAAACGTTTGTTTAAGTCATTATGATATCTTCTTAAATAAAATAGTTTTTATTTAAAAAATAGAAAATATTTTATAAGATCATAATGTGACAACACAACGAATTAGAAATAAAGGCCTTAGTGATCAAATTGGATCTTTAGTGCTGAAATAATTTTATGCGAATTTATATACTCATATCCAATTCTTCAAACTGCGCGCCAAATTTATTTTTAATCTTGAAAGGCAATTCTAACAGAACTGGAGTAGTAAGATCACGAATTAAATTGACAAACAATTTAATTAAATTGATGCTCATAAGACATCTTAAATTGATCTTAATATTCTGATGTTGATAAGCATCTTAAAGTCTGTAAACAATTTTATTGCGAAATATTATTTCAAGGATCGAATTCGAGTTATATATTAAAAAGATTTTTTTATAATTCTAATTATTTAAAAACATAATAAATGTAAACGCTTAAAAACCTAATATACTGTATATAAATTAAACCTATAATTTGCTTAAAATGAAAATAATGAATATTAGTCTTATCTTTAATTCTTAATTGATTTGATTTTCATTCAATATTAAAAATTAATACACTTTATATTAGCTAGTAGAGTTTGCTCATGACATGGAGAATGAATGATTACATAAACTGTATCTTCATAAAAGAAAAATCAAGCATATATACATATATACATATATACATATATACATATATATATATATATACATATACACATAAACACACACGCACACATGCAGAGTGTCCCGAAATTCGAGGGTAATAAGCCATTTTTCTTCCGTAAAGTAATTTTTAAATATAAATGTTTAAAGTTTGACTAATCAAAAATTATAAACGTTGTTTAAAGTTGTCTGTCCGTGATAGTATACATACAGTGGCACAATGTTTTGTTTAATATAATATCATTGTACATGGACAGATGACATTTTAATCAATGCTTATAATTAGTCAAACTTTAAACGTTTATATTTAAAAACTTCACGAAAAAAGTGGCTTATACTTTTATTATCTAATTGACAAAATTTATTATCTAATTCACAAAGTTCCACTGCAATAATATTATCTTTGAATTTCTGGACATTTTATCTTTTGTGTGTGTGTGTGTGTGTGTGTGTGCGCGCGTCTTTTTTTCTTTAGGCTAATGATTTATAAATATCATTGTATTTCTATAAATAGATGTTAAATAATATTCTATTAACTTAAATGGCTACAATCATATTGAAATGTTCATATTTGAAAGAATGTACATTTTAAGTTACGTTATCATAAGTATATGAGTTTGCAAAATGTGAAGGGTGAATATTTGAATGTTTCATTTTTGAGACTTTAAAATGCAACTTTTCCAATTTTCCTCCGTGTTATATTTTTAACAATAAGAGCACAATATCAGTTATATGATATGCGCAAAGATAACACCTCGTATAAGCATTCAGAAAAAACCTAATGTGTTAAAAGTTGTATACAGGATGGTTCACTTAACTTGAAAACCTTGAATATTTTACTTATTTTTAATGATATGAAAAAATGTTTCCGATAAAAGTAGAACGGTTTTAAGGGGACGTATTTTGATCACGTTGTTTTTTTCTAAGTTGAAGCGTCATATAGATACGAAGGTTATTTCCATTTTTTTAGATATAATTGGAAAAAATGTTATATATATGGACATATTTTATATATATAATTATATATAATTTTATATAATTATATATAATTATGTATTATTACTTATGAAACATTTTTTTCCGGGTATATGATTTTGTTACATAATTCCTCTAATTATTCTACATGTGAAAGTATTAAGATATCGAAAAATCTTAATAGCTTACAAAATATTTGACACATTATGCACTAAAATAAAGTATAAAATAATTCGAAAATTATTAATTTTTTTATATCTCTATCTTAACTCTTATTATATGTAGAATAATTAGAGGAATTGTATTGTATGTAAAAAAAAATTATATAATTACATCTAAAAAAATGGAAGTGACCTTCATATTTATATTATGCCTACCTAGGAAAAAAAACGTGACTAAAACATATCCCTTTTGAAACTTAGAAAAAAGAACAACGTGATCGAAATACATGTTCCCTCGCAATCATTCCATTTTTTTTATCTAAAACATTTTTTCGTACCATTAAAAATAAGTGAAATATATATTAAAGTTTTCAAGTTAAATGGATCATTTTGATATATACATAAACAAAAATAAACATGTAATATATAACTAAACAGTAAATAATATAAAATAAATATAAAAAGCAGAGAAAAAGAAACGTATTTAAATATTATATTGATTTTTATTTTTTCAGAAGGAAGAATCGAAAAATAATTTTAAATAATAACTTATAGATCTTATTAATAATTTATAATTTTATATCAAGATTTTATAGATCATATTTCGCAACAACTTTATTTTATCTTTGCAACATATAGAAATATCGATTTAATGTTACTCGACACTTGAGAAGACTTCGTCGTTGTAATTGATTCCTTTCTATCTTTTCAGTCATTTAGCTAGTATTAACCATTTAAATATTTTTCTTTTTGTATTTTAATTTTTATATTATAATTTTCGCTACGATAACAATCTAAGAGTAAATTAAGCCAATTATTAAGTAATACCAACCAAGTTTAACAGAAATGCATTTTACTTATGTTTAATAGCTCATAAATGAGATTTCAAAACTGATAGCAATTTCTGATTTCAAACTGATAGTAATTCGTTATTATTTGTAATTTGTGATTATAATCTATAATTACAATCGATATAAGATGACTCAATACTATAATATGTTTTTTCCTTGATAACAATTTTTTTTTAGAACCGATTTTCTTTAACAAAAACGACAATTGATTTTGAATTGCAAACGATATAAATTAAACTTCTATTAATAAAATTTTAATTTAAAGCTTAGGTATAAGGATATACGATGGAAAAATTAAAAAGTTGCAAATAAATAATTCATGACTTTCCTCAATATGTCTGCTAAGAAAAAAAATAGAGAATTGATTAGAAGATTTATCATTAGGACATCCGGTTTGACGATATCTATGTTTTTATTTTTCAATCAAACGTTGATTAATACATATTGACCGCAACTTCGCGATAATAATTATCATATTATGACGAATAATTATGATAATTGCACCGTTTCTTTGTGATTTATCGTACACTTCTTAGAAATGTCCTGTTTGCTGAATATTAGTTGCTTTATAAAAAGTTAAGTAATTTTTTTTATCCGAAGCTCCGAACACGCGCGAGAATGTAATGGCTAGGCTCGCAAACAGCCAATCTTAATCGCAGAAGAAATGATTCTGTGTCGCGACGAAACGTCGTGAAGGGACGCGCGTGATGTTCGTTCATTAGTGAGTCAGGATGTCGTGTCGTTTTCTAGAATGGCGTTAAACCGTGAAACGCCTCCTTCGCAATTACGTCGTTAAACTTCTCTCTTTTCAGAATCGACGATATAAACGATCGTCCAAACTCTTCAATTAAATATGATTCTTCTACAGCCATTAAAAATATTAAATAGCATTGAAGAGGTACATTATATGCATGTACTTGTATGCAATATATTAAATCTTTTTACAGGAAAAAATATATGAAAATGATAAAGATATTAATAAATATCAATATATGTATAATTTTAATTATCTCTTTATATATAATAAAATATTTAATTAAAATCATCGTTATCAGTAAATTTCTATGCATTTGATATTTAAATATTCATTAATTTTTATTACAATAAAGTACTTAAATTTCAAAAGTTTGAATATTAACTTTTGTCGAACATCCAAAGTAGATCGATAACAGCAGGGGGTTAAAATACATTCCAAATGATGAAATACTTCTCTTGAGAAACAACCCTTCAATAAGACCGTGTGGCCTAACGGATAAGGCGTCGGACTTCGGATCCGAAGATTGCAGGTTCGAGTCCTGTCACGGTCAGTGTTTTCTTTTTTTTTTATTACATATTTGGCATGCGTATGACTGCCACTATGATGATTCATCTTATCCTATCAATGCAAATACTGTATAATTATATCGTTTTTTTCTTTTCGTCCTTCTGATGCGCGTATTCAGATTCCTTGTATTCTCGTGTACTTTAAAAATCAATACCATATAGTGTTGTTTGTATGTTTCTCACCGTGTTGGTATTAACCTCTGTTTACAATCTGCAGAGCCGTTGCTGGGCAGTATGCAATATACGCTCCAGGGCAAAATTTTTTAACAGATACTAATAATTTTTAAAGTATACAAAAACATATGAAAATTGATTGCTCCATCTGCAATGTCGCTACTGTGTCTATTCTAGATTTACAAGAGTAGCGCAATGCTTTTAATTAAGCGAATGTCGACAATCACGTCTTCCTACTGGTTGCTTTCCTATTGTATTTTCCTATTGCCTATTTCGACATTTTTTAATTAATTGATCTATCCAATAAACGTTTAATAATTCTTTAATATAATACAATTATTATATATTACAGGTCAAACATGGATATTTTTGTAAATTTAGAGCTTTGTTCTACTCTAAAGTCAGTAGATATATACAGTATCACAATGGCATATCCACTTTTAAAGCATTTTACGTCAAAATGGTGGATAGTACACATAATGTATTATTTCATCTACACACACACATTAGGTGCAGCTATTTTAATCTGTATTCAATCTTCTATATGCATTTTTTATCCAATTAAATCCTATAAAATTAATTTTCTTTTTCAATGGTTACACGTGTTAATGTGTATTTTCATCTTCTAAAGTATACTTATTTGTATATCTTCATGCATTTTTATGTACTAAACCTCAACGACAAATAAATCCGTATTAAATTAAAAGTACATAAATTCGTATATTTCTTTGTTCATAAATAAACTTTTTTAATAAAAAATTGATTTATATAATTTAGGGCTTTATTTTTAAATTTAAAATTAATCAAAAATTATCTGATAAGTATGACACAGTTATTCAATTTAGTATTACTATTATTAATCAAAAATAAATTAGCTAATAATCCCGATTACAAGGATCATAGAAATATTAACAAAAACTAAGATCAGAAAATGTAATTTCTAAATTATCTTTCTCATTTTTTTTTACAAAATATATTTTTCAAATTTATTATTTCGAATTTTATAAAATGTATTATTCCTAAATGTATTATTACAAAATATATTATTATAAAAAATCAAATATGAAATATATTCCTACTATATGCCTGTAATATTGAAATGAATAAAAAAATAAAATAAATATTAAAAAAATGAAAAGTAAAAAGTATAAAATATATAAAAACAAAAATTTTTATTAAATTATCTTGTTGTGCTTTTATCGTCTGGATAGAGCTAAAAGTTGAAATTGTCATTTATTTGTTTTTGCAGTTTCATGTTGAGGCGCACAAACAAATTTCAATGTAGCGGCGCCTAAGACGTAACGACCAATCTGAATCTTTTTTGGCTCAAGTGGAATTTTATTCTCAAATTTCTCCGATTACTTTAGAGAAAGTTAATTCTCATTTTTCTCGAAATAAAGAAAGATGAAGTCCAATTCTAAAATAACCGAGAAAAATATTTAATGTAATAAAAATGTAATAAAATATAATATAATAAAAATGTTAATGTAATAAAAAAGTAATCTTAAAATTTTTTTTATATTTTCTGAAAGTTTAAAACAATAAAAGTTAGATAAAAAAACCTCTATTGTTGATGGAGGAAATAAAAATATGATTGCACAGAAATGGAACTAGAATGTGGCAGATGAGGCATTTGCTTTATGTAAAAAATTTGAAGGAACGCAAAAATAACAATATAAACTTCTATATATTTTAATTCATTCACTACCAACGCGTGCGTGGTGACTATGACTTTAACGGTAACCTGCGCCATCGAACATTATGTATTAAATAAAATAAAATATATATTACGATAAAATATAATTGATAATTTTTTAGCTATCAAAACATAAAAAGTATTATTTTAAATGAAAAATACTAAATAAGAAAATTTTCTGTAAATTTTTATTAGAATTAATATTATCCCAGAATCATAATAATTTTTTTTAGAAATAGATTTAAACCAGAGAAGATTTCTTATAGATTTTGGATCTAAATCTGAATTTGTGAGCCGCTCGAGATAAATGATAGAAAATTTGTAAAAAAAACCGTTTGAGGAAAGAGCAAAAATAAATATGACATTAAAATGCATTACAGAAAACTAATTTAAAAATATTATTTAACATTTAATATTTTATTAAACATTTAATATATTTCAGTAAATTAAACAAAATGCAAGAAATAAAAAATTTTATTTTAGTAGTAATATTATAGATATCATGGCTTAATATGTAATAAAACAAATGTAAAATAACATTGCTGCGTTCAGCAGAAAAAGCAGCTTTGCAATAGTTGTAAAATTCTTTAATGTGATTGGTCTTGATTTTACTTTTTCATTGAATCTAAATGTATAAATCAATTATATTCAAAAATTTTACAACAGTCGCAAAGCTGCTTTTTCTGCTGAACACAGTGACGTTAATTAGCCGGAAGTTGCCATTTCCAGAAAATATTTATGATGCAATTCTTCTTTTTCTAACATTGTCTTCTTCTAACTAACAGTTAATCTAGAAATGGCGGAGCCAATCAGCATTAGACATTGGCCTTTCTACTTTATACTACCGTTGAGACTCGACGAATCACTGAAGCATATGTGAAACAAAAATTTTTTTTCTATTTCTTGTTATCTCTTACATGCGATTATTCCTATTAAATTAATATTAACATTAAATTAATATTAAACATCACTAATTAATGTTAGTCTATTTTAGTTATTCTATTTTTTCTTTTTGTTACTGAAGAAGCACACTTTTTTCTTTTGCCTCAGGTGCTGAAATGTCCAATACCGACTCTAATTAATGTCAGCACCTAACTAACATTAAATATTCCATTTATACATCGTTTATATCTACATATTCGAAAAAATATTCCATATGCGTATATTTTACAAAATCATAATTTCCCTAGATATTCTAGATCCACTGGTTCCTGAATAAATTTTTAACAGAACTGTATTGTCAAAAACATATTTTATATATTTTGTTAAAAAATTTATTCACCTTAAAGCTCAACTTAGGAGGTTCACTTAATAAGCAAAACATTGCGCTCTTTACATTTTTTTGCAAATGATTCTTACTTACGAGTTAATGTATCTCCGTAAAGTGCATACTGCTCGTGAATGAGTGATTTTCATGATATATATATAAACAATAAGTGTTTCTATATCATTCTGAATATTTCATTAAAACATTCTATGAAACTTTTTTTACTGTTCTGGAATATTCGATACATTGGGTATACAAATTAATCCTTTCAATGATTAGCGTTAACTGGGTATGGATTTAAAATTAATAATGATTTAAATAAATACATTATGCTGATATATATATCAACACCAAATAGTGAGAATCTATAAACATTAAATCCATATTTATCCATATTTTTCAGTATGTTTTCTATCCTTCGAATAAAATGATTCGTTTCATTTTGTTATTCTCGTATAATTGATTTCATCGTAAACATTTTAATGTTATTATCTCAGAATGTTCTTTACGGCTTCTAATAATAGGTGATAATAGTGACTCGTTTAAGATTTAAAACATTCGATATCATTATTTTATCGATAACTAATGACTAGTGATCACCACCAGTTGATGATATGTACCGAGCAGAGATTAGTGCGCGAGAGATATTACGTACGATCGCAACGTTTGCTTATAATAGAATTGTGGGAACTAGTAATAATTCAAATGATCGTGAAACACACCGGATCGCGGATTTAAAACGCGTTCGATGTTTTTTTTTTCCCGAGCGCATCAAGGACACTCAAAGTACAGCTCCAAAGACGATATATCGCCTTCGAATAATATTTTCCGTAATAACATATCACACAATCAGTAAAGAGCAAGAAATGCAATGCAAATGATTTAGATATATTGCAAAATAACGCTGCTTACTCATCGTTTTCCAGTATACGCAATTCGATATAATGATGATGCATTAAGCGGAAAAATTGCGTTACTTAAATTGAATGCGCAGCTTATATCGGGATTGATTTATGTGATAATATTGCTATTAGGAAGGAGGTTGTGGGATTAAAAGACAACCGCTGATCTCGGGACGATCTGCATTCCTAGATATCTACGCTAGGTCATCGTTCGGATTTACCGAGGTCCTATTTTCCCGATTAATCCAATTATCTTCGAGGTTAATCTTGCTCCGGGAATTCGCGTTAATGACAACACGCGATATCGCTTCGTCGCAAAATTACGGGCTTAGACACGGGAATGTCGACTCATTGGTGTGTCGAACTAACGACTAGTATTTTACGAATATTGCATCACAGACACTCAACGTTGTTAGATGAATTCATATAATTTCGTCCGCGTCTCTCCGAGCTCTGTTATGAATAAACCATTGTACGAAATAGCGACGGGAGCCAATAAAAATAAGATTTTTTTTTAAATAATTAGCATCAGCACGCGTGAATCAAATTGTTCTTTTGCGTTTGATTCAACAAACTTGCGAGCTGAAAAATTTTAATCGTCATTCGATCTATTTCAGTTCACGAGCGAGCGCGAAGCCCAGCCCCACCGACGAGCAGCAGATCAGAGCAGATTCAGCAGAAAGACTTCAGCCACTGTTCGACCACGCCGGCCTGACATTCGACAAAACTTTCTGTCGAACGCAAAGGCTCGATATCTGATTCTTTTAACCAAACGGCTTCACCCACACGCGCCGACATCGTAGAATGGTAGAAGGTGAACCCGACACAAAGCGCAATATTAGTACGTGCAGCTTTAAAATCTCCTGTATCCATTTCTACGTATTTCAATGTATTAGGTCGGAATAAACGTTTGTAGCATTGCTTCATTTGAATCATGTTTACATATTTAAAAGAAATTTGCAATATTGTACTCGACAGAGCAAAATTTCAGTTTTTTGAATCCGTTTTTAAATTGCGCGATATGATTTTTAACGAAGTTACAAGCAATTGAAGTCAAAATCTTCTTTTATTTAATCCGTGATAATAAAAAAAATTTAGAAACATTTAAAAAATCGATTTTATAGAGAAAATTTTAAGTTTTCACGTTAGAAAGTCGAAAATTTTCGCAGGCTTTATTTGGGCACGTGATAAGCCCAAAAAGTGAGAAAAGAATTTCCCGTTTTATTCAGTTGTAGTTTTCCATACATATATAAACATTATCAAACTCATAGAAAAAATATAATGACTTTTCGAAAATACAGATTTTAAACTTTAAAATTCATTTTTTAAATTTAAATTTATTTTATGTTTGACGAAGTTATAACTGCTTAAATTTTGAAATTTGTAACGCTACGAATTTTTGTTTCGATCCAATTAATTTTAACTTCGGTTTAGCTTACTTTTTATCTTTTTCTAATTTTAAGAAATAGAAAAAAAATAAAAAATGGAACACACATCATTTCAGCAATATTGCAACAACATTGTAACTTTCTAGCATATTGTAGTAACATTGCAGCAATGTTGCTGCTTTTATGCTGGAAAATTAAATTGAGATTGAAGTTAAATGATAGAAATAGGCGCTAGACTTCCATTTGATAGTTATAGGGGCAGCTTCATAATGATATCAATTTCGCGTTGCAGAGTGTGATGTAAAAGACGAGCGACTCAACGGTTGCGGTTCTAAGGAACTCGAACTTGCCTGTGAGTATAAAGTCTAAATAAAAATCGGCATTCACTTTGTGCATCATATCGAATCTACGATTTATCACTTGTTTATCCTATTATCAGGTATCGGATTAAAAGGCAAAACACTCGATCCAGAGAAGGGATCCTATGTTCAAGCTGATTTCGAGAAAGCCATCGAACTAAGCGGTGAGTTTATCGCTCATTGAAACATTTCTTATAGTCACTTCCTAGGAAAAAACTCTCTCTCTCTCTCTCTCTCTCTCTCTCTTTCTAGCTAACATATCATAATATCAATTAATGTTATAACTTTCTATTCATTGTTTTACGTAGTAACTGTACATGTTTTATGTTATATTCATACTGTTAAGTGGAAAATTATAATATTAATATAATATTAGTATAGCCAGTGAATATCAACATAATATTTAAGTAATATACAAACCAATGAAAAGAGACTCGAATGAATCAACCAATAAATATAAAATATATTAACCAATATATATAAAAAAAGCTAATCAGAGTCAAAACCGGCTGTTCGGATGCACATAAATGTCTTTATTCTCGTGTGAATAACAATAACGAACTCATAAACGTTTTAATCTTCTTTTGGGTCCTTATTAATATGAAATCTAATTCTAAATTACATAAGTAAACCTATTAAAAAATATAAGTAAAATCGGTGCAATTATCCATTTAAGGTAGTGAAGGTAGACGACAAATTCGCACGTTCTTTCCTATCCAAATGCCAATTTAGCTATATAAAGAATAGCCAAATGAATATCATGAATATAAAATTTTTACAATGATATTATAAAAACTTACATAAAATAAAAACGATGTCGTATACATTCTGTCAATAGTCAAAGCTACCTCGCTCATCAAATTGTCAGATTTTTTATTCAGTCATTTATAAGAAAAACTACTTGTCTTTATTATTTTAACCCTCATTTCAACTCTGACCGCTAACAGCACAAGAACTTTACGTCGAGCCGTGAAAATCATTACATGTAAGTCTAATAAAATTTAAACTCAGACCAGTGATTTTATTATAATTATTCTCTTTGTTAATTTTCCGTTTTTCTTATGAATGACTCTTTGACTATTGACACAATGTATACGACATCGTTTTTATTTTATGTAAGTTTTTATAATATCATAATATTTATAATAATCACAATGTATATGACACCATTTTTATTTGTGTAAATTTTTATATTCATTGTAAAAATTTTGTATTCATGATATTCATTTGGTTATTCTTTATATATTTAAATTGGCATTTGGATAAGAAAGAACATACGAGATTGTCGTGCTTCCACTTTAAATGGATAATTGCACCGACTTTAATTACATTTTTGAATAGGTTTACTTATGTAATTTAGAATTATAGATTTCATATTGATAAAGATAAAAGAAAGAGAAGAAAGGTTGAAAAGAAGGGTTGAAATGTTTATGAGTTCGTTATTATTATTCATGAGAATAAAGATATGTACACTCAAACAGCTGGTTTTGACTCTGATTGATTTTTTTAATATATATTTTATTGTTAAGTAATATAATATTAACAATGTTATGATTTCACATTCAACAATGTTAAGCTACTTTCCTTTTAGGAAACACAAATGATAAATATCGTTCTATCTTTGTTATTTATTGAAGAAAGATAGAATGACGTTTATGTCGATTGTATCTCCTAAAATGAAAGCAGCTTAAGATTCCTGAGTAGTCATTGTGAGCATATTGGATCATGATGTTATAAGCGAGAAAAAAAAACATTAGAAGTTTCTTGCATGTCATTTAAATAAAAAAAATTTGGGTAAAATAAAATAATGAGATCGCTTTAAAACATTTGTAAAAATGAGTCGAAACTATCCTTATCTCAGCTTACAATCAGTAGATAGTCATAAAAGGCATATGAAGTGTGTTTACCAGCATTTACTTAATGCGCATGTACAGCCTATTTTTACTTTACCTGTCTTTTATAATTATTTAACTAACTCAAGATCTTAAATGTAATATAACACATACGCAGGGTAAGTTAATGTTTTTTTTAAAACTAAATTAAATTAAAGTTAATGGCTTGTAAAATTAATTTAGTTACGTTAAAAGTTGCATGAATAAAAAACTAATTCAGTTAAAGCAGAGATCGGCATACTGAAATTGGGCACAGGCGCCTGCGGGTGTCCGCGAGTGCCTGCTATTGTGCATGTCTTCTGTCAACTTCATACACAATTCAGGAGTATATTCTATTTCCTTTATACATTGGAATAAAACTTTGCATTTCACACTTATTACAAAAATAGCATCGTGCATATACAGGGTATATCATTTTAATTGACGCAAAATATCTCTTGAATAGCGAATTTTCATAATTAAAATAACACTCCGTATATGAATAGTATAATCTTGAGTACTTTTGTTATACTATTAAATTCTTTAGTAGTTTAGCTATAAATTCTGTTATTATAAATAACTGTTATTATAAATATAAAAACATGTATTGTAGGAAAATCTTAATTTAGCGTAAGTTTATTGCCATATATTAAAATCATTTTTGAATCGCAACTGATATGTTCTAAGTTCATCTATTTACGTAGTTTATATGTATACAAAGTTTCCCAGTATCTGAAAAATCAGAAGTTTGGATTCGGCAATGACTATTTAATTTTTCTATTTCTATCTATTTTAATCCCTTGGATATTTAATATCAAATCAATTAAATAGAGGAGAAAATGGTATTATGGCCAATATATATATTGTGATCTCCCTTAATATCTCCGCTATTATATAACGAATTCTAATGATTATTTATAAAATTATTTATTCAGTAACTCACCGTTACATCATAACGCTAATACACTAATACTCAATAGCCAGCACTTATTATAACGCATTTTTACTTTCAAGTATTTCGAAACGTTTCTGAGGTCCATTTTAGCATTTAATTATACCTACATACTTCCTCATTTGTGTGAAACTAGTGCGTAGTACACATGAATATAGTATGTATTTTTCAGTATGTATTATTTGTTATTTAATATTTTATTTGACTGCATATATTTTGAGTTATGCAAATTTAAACAATGGTATGGCATTTTGCTAATGTGGCACTCTATGAGTATTGATTACTCACGACCTCTTTTTTGAGATTTTCATATTAAAATAATTGATTTGATAATCGATTTGATAATCGATAACTCTACTTAATCTATAGTTTATTACTATTTTTACTGAGATTTTTAATACTAAGCTGTTTATATGCAAAAGTTATGTGAATGTACATTCATTTGCATATATTTTAAAATGTTTTTACTTTTTTGTTAATTTTGTAATAAAATACTATTTTCTAAACAAAACTAATATTTTAAGACTATTTTTATGGAAGACCGCATTATCTCATCTATTTTTTTTTTCAAGTCATTATGCAATGTCGTCACATTTTTATTAATAATATCCTAAGTAATAAATATTTCGTAACTTTGAGTCCAGAATCGATTCAACAACGATTTTAACAAATATAATTATCAAGTTTTAAACATAAATATTGATTATTAACAAAGTTATTGTGTGAAATGTAATGGGATGCCATAATAGCACCTTCTCTTCTAATATTTAATTTAGATATTAAATGTCCTAATTTTTCTTAAAATCAGATTATTTTAAATAACAGAACAATGTAAAATAGATCATCAATAAATTTAATATTTTATTTGTAAATTTTATGAAGTACAAAGAATAATTTTTTTTTACTAATAAGTATAGACTTTGTATCCAACTAAGGTTCAAAAAAGCGCTATTGCGTCATTTTTTCTTTATCACTTATTATGTAAAATAAGGATAGTACAATGACGTAATAGAGTTGATAACTAAATGCAAAAGTTCGTTAATTTCCCATGTTCATCTTTAAGTACTATAAGCGTCGCGCCTCAACATAATCATTGAATTTTATCTAAACTAATTCTCTAATAAATACGAAGAAGCACCATTTACGATCAAAGTTAAATGTTAGACTCTAGTACATAAATAGGATGCAATTTTTTGCCAAGCGCTTTTGTGTAGATAGAGTGGACTAAAGTGAGTCTTGTACCATTTTGCAATTTTCGCAATGGTTAACGAGATATTAATTACTAAAAATTGCCGAATATTGATCTTCCATATTTCTTTACTTAAATACTATCAATTTCATAGAAAAACAGACAGAAATTGTTAATTTTTTTCTCATAGAGCTAAGAATTTTTCTAGAATTTTTAATCAACTTTTTAATACTGCATTTTCTTATTGATATACTGTTTTTACTATTTTTACTAACATGAGAAAATACGGTATTAAAAAATTCTGAAAAAATTTTCAGAACTTTATGAGAAGAAAATAAGCAATTGCTGTTTTTCTGTAAAGTTGATATAGTATTTGATATAGTATTTGAGTAAAAAATTAATTGAAAATTAATATTCAGTGATTTTTAGTAATTAATATCTTGTTATTAATTATTGCAAAAATTGCAAAATAGTAGAGGATTTTTTTATTCAGTTTAGTCTGTTCTATTTACACAAAAGCGCTTGGCCAAAAATTACGGAACACTCTGTACATGTATTTTAAATTAATTTATTAATTTTTCAGAAATGATTGCGTGCCGATTTTTTACTTCCAATCTTTCAACTCAATCAATCTGAAATATTAATATTCCCCCAAATTTTCTCAATTATGACTTGATACTACTAGCATTTTAAAACTTGCAAAGAACTTATTGCAAAAAATATTACCTCAGCCGGAATGTGAATTCGGATTAAATAATTCTCTGTTTAAAATTTTATAGAAAAAAATATTAACGTATAGAGATAAAAATTTTTTACTTAAAAAGAAAAAAGTTAATAAATTAAAGTTTAAAAGTAATAATAATAATTAAATTAAGTTAAATGTTATTAATCTTTTAATTTCTTATTTAACTTTTAACTCATTAACTAATTATTATTCTACTCTGCATATATGTTATATAATAGCATACCCTGTTGAAATTATAACATTGATTGATTTATGTTATTATAATATTGTTATTATAAATGATATTTATTGGATTTATAATTATTTCATCATTTTCACAGAATATGGCAAGTTTCACTACTTCCTGCTCGCGGTGTGTGGCTTTGTTAGCACCAGCGAGGAGATGGACGTGATCTCTATGTCCTTCATCTTGCCGAGTGCGCAATGTGATCTGAAGCTCGACACTCAAGCAAAAGGATGGCTGAACTCGATCATCTTTATTGGGATGATGGCCGGAGCATACGCTTGGGGTTCCATAGCGGATGCTCTCGGTCGTCGGAAGGTCCTGATCGCCATCTCGTTCATGAACGCTCTGTGCATTGTTGCTTCCAGCTTCAGCCAGACATATGAGCTCTTCATGTTGTTCCGTTTTCTGAACGGCGCAGCGTAAGTATCCAAAATAAATAGCATAATTGCTATCAACTGCGATATAGCCGCGCTACGTGTGCTCACTCAGCAACGAAAAAGTTGAATAATTTAGTGACGTTCCAGGCTAGGAGGTAGCGGACCGGTCATTTGGTCGTACTTCGCTGAATTTCAGCCGAAGTCCAAACGCGGTTCTATGCTGTCATTCATGGCAGCATTCTGGACATTGGGGAATCTTTTCGTAGCCGGTAAGATAAAAGTTATAAACGAATAAAGAAGTACAATCCAAGCTGGAACTAAGTGCCTATTATAATACTTCTATGTAAATTTTAAATAAAACTTTTAATTATATAGACTGCGCGCCGATTACTGTGGGATTTGAAATACAATCATAAACTGAAGCTAAAATAGTATAAATTAAATCATCAATTTAATAAAGATGATATTAGTATCATTATTAAATTGATTATTTTATATATATATATATATATATATGTGTGTGTGTATATATATAATTTAGTTTCAGTTTGTGTGATTGCATTTTGAGTTCTACAATAATCGATGCACAGTTTATATAACTATAATAGAAGATGTATTTAAAATTTACATATAAATATTATTAGGCAAAATCTAGTTTCGACTATATTTAGCCCTTTTTTATTTATTTGATTCATTCATAGTGGTCTAGTTTAATTTATTAAACGTTTTAGTAATTTTGATAAACATTCTCTCTTTGTACATTTATATATACACAATTTTGACTTTTCACCCATAGGCTTGGCATGGTTGATCATCCCTAGGGAGATGGGTTTTACGAGCACAACGTTCACGTACAATTCTTGGCGAATTTTTCTATTAATCTGCGCTATTCCATCGTTCGTTGTAACGGGGTTACTTCTGCTACTCCCCGAATCTCCCAAGTATCTTTTATCTTCCGGAAAATATGAAGAAGCACTTGAAATTTTTCGCAAGATATATGTTATTAACACCGGCAAACCACGCGATTCCTACACGGTAATTAGATTTTAAACAATTTAATCGTAACTGGCATTATACATATAAATACACGGAAAAAATGTACGTTGTATTACTCAACAGTAGTCAGCCAACAGTAGTCTATTTTTCTTTATTTAATAATCTTGCTTACTCAATAACCAGATAACAAAGCGTGTCTAAGTAAAATCACGCAATCTGTGGTGGCTTGTAATGTTGGCAACTTGTCATATATTTGTCTTCAACGATTTCACATACACTGACATTACACTGACATTGAAGAAATATCCAAAATGTATATATGTATTACTAGTCGTTTTACGGTTATCTCGGCAAGATAGCAGCATCAAAATTATCTCGCATTGTCGGCAATATATGACAATTATGTGATCCAATAAATTATTATGGCAACATAACGATGTAACAATAATTCGAATTTTGATGATGATTTCAAAATTCCCAGAAAGTTATCGTAAGTAAAAGCTAATAAATGTGGACTTAGTTGCTACAATTCTGATAGCTTCACATAATATGATGTGATCAACATACCAACAACAATAAAAAATATAGATACGTTTGTTATGTGAGAACAAGATTGAATAAATAAGGATGAAAACAATGTTTTATTAAATCATGATGTATTTATTTTATTAATACCGTTAATTGTTTCACTGAATTAACAACTATTTTGAATTAAACTACTGTCAGCTAATGCTGTTAATACAACGCCATTTTATGTAGTAAGATTCGGTAAATTAATTCAAAAATATCTTTAATTTATCACATAGGTAAAAGAATTGATCCTCGATGACTATCCAGACTCAAATCCGGTGAAAGATGAAGTTGAAGAAAAGAGCAAGTGTAAGACTATGCTGGGTGACATCGTGGAGAATAGTAGACTGCTATTCGTAACACCTATACTTCGCTTTACAATAATATCGATTGTTATTAATTTCACCTTCCATATCGGTTACTACGGTCTGATGATGTGGTTCCCTGAGCTGTTTAATCGTTTCGACGAATTCCATCGCGATCAACCAGGCGAAGTGGCCTCGATCTGTCAAGTTACCGATTATGTCGTTAACAAGGGTTCGCATAGCGTCGAGAACGTTTGCTCCGATAAAATCGGAGCTTCTGTTTTTATGGAATCTCTCATCACAGTGGCGTCCGCCATACCTGCCAATATCATTGCTGTTTTGGGAATGGATCGCCTTGGACGTAAATTCTTTCTAGGTGCTTATTTTTATGAAAATCAAAAGCAATAAGAGACCTCTTTTTAGCTGAATTTCTTATACCATTCTTCTTTCAGCTTTTCCTCTTTTTTTCTTGTAGAGAGAAAAAGGACAGATGAACAGTGTAAGATAATCAGCTGAAAAGAACAGATCTTAGATTATCAAAATGTGACATCTTACAGCTTTTTTAATAGTCATCTAGTTCAATATAATTCATACTGAAATGGGTCAATTGACATAGATTTAAACGATTTCAGCGATTTATTTCCACCAGAGTATTCTAAAAATATCTTATGCATACTTCCTCGTAGTGTTCAGCACATTTTCATCAGGACTATGCTCGATCGGCTTATACTTTGTGTACAACAAATATCAGAATTTGACCGTGTCGGCCATCTTCAGCGGTGCAATAAGTTGTGGTAATGCAGCATTGGATTGTCTCATTACCGAGGTATTTCCGACGCAACTGCGTGCCACCGGGATCGCCATTTCTATGGTCGCTGCCCGCCTCGGCGGGATAATTGGTAATATCGTTATAGCCCAACTCTTGGACATGTATTGTCCAGCACCGACTTTCATAGTGGCGGCTCTTCTAATTGGTATGCTTCTTTTTATTTCCCAATTTTTTGTTCAATTTTTATTTTTAACTTTCTCACTTCATATAATTCATTTTGCAGGAGGAGGTTTACTGTGTTTATTCCTACCTAACACAACGCGCGAACCACTTTCCTGACCTCAGCAAAAATTCATCTTAATCAGACAGCAATTGATCGATTATTTATCTTCTGTCCAGTACATAAGTGCCGTTGAATTTTATGGAATCCGGAGTAAACGAGACGATTGCAAAAGTAGCGTTGTAGAGAGAATTTTAAAGTTCGAAAAATATTCTCATTTCGTCAAGTAGGAAATTAGAACTTCTGCTGTTTATAATATAATCCTTATTATAATAAGGTAAAAAAGTAAATATAGAACATTATTTAAGCAGAACGTTGTAGCGAAAGTTTAACGGAAGCGACGAAACTAGAAAACGAACATCTAGTTTGATACATGATACACAAATTAGATGCCTTAATCGAATTTTATACATGTACTGACATTAATCATAGTGTTTAAAAGTACCGTAATGAACTAATTATGATATATAATAAATATATTTTCCTATAATATATTCTCTTTCGATTGAAGATTGAGACTAACAATAAATAAATTTGTTATCGCATTATGTCGCATATTGAACATAACTTGACATATTGATGTAAAAAAATTAAAAGAGAAAATAACATATTCCGTAACGCTTTTAATATTCTTTCCCAATTTTCTGTATCAAGAAGATGATAGTGGTGTAGAGTTATGTCTTCTATACTAAAGATCCGAATTCAAATCCATCTAAAACACACATATATCAGATTTTATCTGATGTCACTTCTCGGAAGGTAATAACAAACCGAGAATAGTCCATGCCATGACAACCTTTTCCAGACCCGATTTCATCAATGTAAGATTAATTTTAATCTCAGTTTACTTACTGATTATTTTTCTAATTCTCAGAATTTTAATTCTTAGAATTAGAAAAAGATAAAAGGTAAATTAAACCAAAATTCAAATTAATCTCATATTAATAGAACCAAACTTTTGTATGTCATTCGAAACTGCCGTTGAAATTCTAGGTCCCATATATCAGTGGATATATGCAGAAGAGGTCACCACGTCTTTAATAACAGACTGAGAACTTAGACTGATGCAGGACAGAGAAGATCTCGGATCCTTCTATCGTGCAGCCAACCAACAGGCTTGACAAGCTTGTCATATAAAATATTAGGTTTAGAAAAATCGAGATTAAATCCAAATAGTATACAAAATATATATGCGTCTAATAGGAATGACGCATGTAAGAGTAAAAGCCTGTTCTTGATCGCTACATTAGATCGCAGTAAAACTTTTTTCTCGCTTTCACTTAAAGTCGAATATGTATAGTGGTAATCATAAAAATAGAGCAGCTTATATAAAAATTAATAAAACAGTTATTTTATTCTGTTTTTATTTGCCTGTGATGTCATATTGTACATCAGCAATAATTCATATCAAATAAAAAACGTAATAAATTATTACCGGAATAAGGTATTATTACCGGAATATTATATTGCGAGAATCCTAAAATGATCTGTACTATAGTCTGATCATAATAATAAATCTAAATTATTAATGTAAGTTTATTAACATGAAAAAAGTTTGTTATGTTAAACATTAATGTGATTTCATAGATTAGATATAGTAAAATTATAATAAAATTTAGTCAATTATTTAAAATTACAATGAAAATAGAGCGAAATATTCACTATAGAACTAATGAGAAAATAAAAATTTTAATTTTATGCAATAAAAAGAAATCGCAATAAGAAATGAAAAAAATTATTGGTTGCTAGAAAAATAGTGGAAAATACATTAAGACTCAAAAATGATGAAATTGTGAATGAACTCGTTGTTCTAAGTCTAAGTGAAATTGTACGTGTTTCTAAACCTTCCTATAAGCTTGTATAATTCGACGAAAATTTTAAGAATGTAATTTAAATGGTAGATCTGCTAGGAAAGTTTTATTTAAATTTGAAGAATGCAAATTACAATTTGCAAAAGACTATGTGAAATAGAGTAAAAAAAAATTTTTTTAATGGAGACTTTTTTGGTAGCAATTCATGATTTGATCGTTTTCTCACATATGTTTTCCATTAAATTCCATCAGATTTATTTTAATTTCGTCCAATTAAAAAACACTTTTCCACTTTTTAATTTTTTTTATCGCTTCATTTCACATGATCTTTTGCAACTTGTAATTTGCATCTCACATTCTTCAAATTTAAATGTGAAATTTTCATAGTAGATCTATCATTTAAATTATATTGTTAAAGTCTTCGTCGAATTGTACGTGCACTCACAGGAAGGCACTCATTTTTAATTTCATTTGATAACTTAGGTCTATCTTATAAATACAATTTGACGATCAATTCAAGATGTAGTTTTTCGCTTAGAATCTCGAGTTTCTTCATTATTTCTTTTAATACATTTTCCATTTTTCTGAAGCGATCTATAATTTTTTCAATTTCTTGCGATTTTCCTTCATTACATAAATTTTAATTATCTCTTCAGCTCTACAGTGAGTATTTTCGTTGCAATTTTAAATAACTAAATTTTATTAAGATTTAAGAAATGACCGTATATATAAATACATCAAATACGATAGAGAATAAATCAACGGTCAAAGTTAGGTATTTCAAATAATACAATATATATTCTTTATTAAATCAATTATTTTAGATATGATTGCGCGCCGATAATAACTTTCGGACTTTCAACACAGTCTAAAACACTAATAATCCCCCCTAAATTAAATTAGAAAAATTGTAAAGAATTTATTGCAAAAAATATTACTTCGGCAGGGTTGAAAGAAAGTTATTATCGGCGCGCAATCGTATCTAAAATAATTGATTTAATAAAGAATATATATTGTATTATTCGAAATGTTTTTTATCGTATTTGATGACTAAATTTAATTATAATTTTTCTACTTAATCTATGAAATTACGTTATAATATTTAATGAATCTTTTTTTTTATGTGTGAATAAACTTACATTAATAATTTGGGTTATTATTATGACCAGACTACTTATAATATGGAGTACGAAATTCTTATAATACATGCACCTTATTTCGGCAATAATTCATTGTTTTTTTAGTTATAAACTGTTGCTATTGTGTAATGAATAATATTGCCAACAAATAAAAACAGATCGATAAAATAACTATATTATTGATTTTTATGTAGATGGCTCTGTTTTTATGACCATCACAGTAACTATTATATTTAATTTTTTAGTAAAAATAGTTAGTTAAGTATGAATATATTACACCATAGTTTAGTTGTAAAGAGCAAATTTTAATTGATTTGTAAGTTTTGGGTTTAATTTCGATTCTCATCCCATATATGGTTTACAAAATTGAAAAATTGGAGGTTATGAGGGGAAAAAAACCGATAAATGATATTTATGATAAAATTTCAGTATATGTCAATTGTGTTCAGGGTAGGACGTAAGTAAAGACATGAAAGTGAAAGTAAAAACCAAGTAATCTCCATTTTTCACGGTATATTCATAATACACGTCCATATAAAGTAATAAAATTATTCTCTCATCATTTTTTCCTTTTGTCTAGCAAGCTTTTTCTTACTAAGTTTCTTTTTCGATGGCTCCTCCTCTGTGGCTTTCGCAACAACATCCTCTTTTTCCGTCAATATTACTTCAATGTGACAAGGCGAGCTCATGTAAGCTATAAGAATCATAAGTCTTAGCAATAATTGCTGTCCATATATATATATATTTAAAGAATCAGATCTGTTTGTTTCAACTAAACTTGTTGCATAGTTCATCTTTCCTTTTTTTTCTTTCCATGTTAGAAAAAAAAGAGAAAAGATAAACGATGCTCTTGCAAGTTCAGGTAAAAATAAAAATAGGTTTAATATTTGTTACACAATTATAAAAATACTTACGATTTATACGACCATGAGCTCTGTACGTTCTTCTACGAAGACAAGGCGCATGATTAACCTGAATATGCTCGATTACAAGGCGGTCCACATCGAGTCCTTTATAATCGGCATTACTCTCTGCATTTTTCAAAAGTTGCAGCAGAAATTCCGCAGATTTTTTAGGCCAACGACCTAAGAAATAAATAGTTAGACATTTGCTGTTATAAATCTAATTAGACCACATATTTAACTTCCCAATAATTTGATTTGATTATTAACGCTTGCATAAACTAAATCTCGTTCTCTCTTTCACAATGCTAAAAATCGCTTCAAGAGCACAGATAGAGAAAGAATTAACAAATCACACATGAACAATTTAGCTAATTAATCAATGCGATTGATCAATTTTTTTTCATTCAAGATCTTAGAGTAATTTTGAGTATCATAAGGCTTCAGAAATAGTATACGTAGAAATTATTTATTGGAATGCTTACAAGGCAGAGGGGAATCTACAATAGGCAACAATAGCAAATCAAGAAAAATAATCGATTGTTTTCTCAATTTTATATTGCCTAGTAAATTTTACTAGAAATTCTGCATTCCGTGATGCAATTCTAGTAACTCATTAAAACAATGTAACAGAAAAAAGCATTGTAGCAGCATCCAAGCAATGTAGCAGAAAAACGAGCATTGTGCGCTACAAACTTAATATTATAGCAAATTGGATTGGATACACTAGTACATATTAAAGTTGTCGTACACTGATTTAATTTGAATGTAAAAGTGAAATATAAATATTTCGAATCATAGAACATATTTTACTTAATAGCACATTAAAATATATTGATAATTTCATGGTTTAACCCATTCTATATTAAATATATATCTTTATATCAATGATTACATTTACAATTTATGCCGTAGTTATAATATTGAGTGTTATAACTACTGATTACATATAAACGCTATTTTACAATGAAGTTATTACATTGATGTAATAACTCAAAGTCATTTGATGAACAGAGCTTAGGCTTACTACATCAATGTAAAAAGGACATATAAATAACTGCGATTATAACTTTGGCATAAATTGGGCCATGTAAATGTAACCTAAAAGTTCATTTTGCTTATTGACTTATTAACATTCTTTTATTCTTTTAGCCCAGTGGAAATAAAATAAACCTAAACATATAAATGCGGCTGACTTTAAGTAAGAGTTATAACATCAATAATATTAAATCAAAGATAAAAAGTCATGTAAATATACTAAATTTGTGTATGACTTTAATATGCATCAGTGTATACTAAGTGCATCCACCAATCACATTCACTATTAAAGAAACAAAGAGCACAATTATATGTCCTATTATGTTTTTTGTCAGCTCAACTGTTTTTACAATGGTAAGTGTTCCAGAATGTTAGGACTATGATATATACAAAAATTTAAGCAATAAAACAAACAATAAATATATTAACCACTCATAATAGAGATCATAATAACATAAGTAACAAATATATTGTAGTAACCAATATATTGATTTCCTTACTGCTTACACCTTACTGTTTAAAATTTTTTATGTGCTCTTACTGTAGAACACATAACTTCACTAACGCTGACATACCTTGTGTAGTACCAAATTGTTTGGCTTGAGCGCCCCTGCCAACGCCACCATTAAATCTACGGAAAGGAACGCATTCCTTGTGCTCGATGACATTTTTCAGGTACTTCTGTGCCCTCCGCAGGGCCATGCTTTTGATAGCACGCGCTGTCTCATGGGTATTCTGTAGCATACAAAAGATGATCGATAGTATTCACGTTCGTAAACATCCCTGGGAGAGAACATGGCGTTTGAGGTTATACTTTCTCAAACGAGATATTTACCTTGAAATGCACACGAAGATTAGAACCACGCGCTTTGCATGATTTGGTCTGATTGACCGGTTCGTGGGAGTACCGACCCATTGCGTCCTGAAAACACAGACAGATCGATCACGTTTCTCTCCGATTCTGCGCGACCATAAACGTGACGGTCAGCAGCAGTCCGACCTGTGCACGTCATGCCGCGTATTTCTCGCGATTTCATGCCGGTTCTCGCGAATGGACATAACATTTTCTATGACTACGTTGTGGCACCAAGTCTGCTACGCGAGAAATTATCTTGAATAAAATGAATACCTCGACGATGAGCTAGATGCGTACAGATTTAACAAATACGATGAGCCGGCTCATACATACCTTTCAACGCCAGAATTTTAAAGGAAAAGTCGTCACTTCACTAGCATTCTACTTCCTGTGTGCATGCAATGCCGCCAACTGAAAATCATAGGGATGACATGATGGAAGAAACCAAACCCAGGTGTGCTCGTTCTCGAGACGAATTTTGTATGTACAGTTCCGTGCAAACATGGCGCGGCATCATATGCGCCATTTAAATATTGGCACCGCGATAATTTTGAAGAGTGACAACTCGAAAGATCAAAATAAATACTTGCACCAACTTGCATCGAGATACTATTAAGTAGAGAGCCTACAATAAAAGTGACGCCATACGGGTATCACTTGTGATTGGTCCGCCATTTTAGCCATTCCCTCCAGTTTTTTAAACGCATTATTTTCTAAATTTTGAATTCATAAAAAATGCTCAAAAATTGTAACAAATTAAAAAATGATAATAAATAAATATTGTATATAAAATAATAAAATTTTTACATATATTATTTATTATAAAATTTCATTTATTTTGTACTATTACAATATTGTACATTTTGTAATATTGCACATTACTTTATACAAAACGTTATTTATTGCACATTATTTGCGC
>NW_011626949.1:16192-56483 GCF_000204515.1 Acromyrmex echinatior
GCTGTAACTAACTGGACTAAAGAACTGGCGGGAAGTTTCTATGCAGAAGGGATTTCGAAGCTTGTTTCCAGATATACAAAATGTATTGAGATTGATGGGAATTATGTAGAAAAAGACTAGAAGTTGTCAAGTATTATCCATGTAAATTTTAGATTTTTTCAATAAAAACTTTATTTGTAAAAAAAAAACTTATTTTCTGGATACCCCTCGTACTTCCCAAGAAAATACAGAGAAGCCATAGAAATACAAAAACACCCTAACAATCTAAACAGGGATAATGGCTATAACATAAGTAAGATATGGAAGACCATCCTCCCGACCAGCAAAGACCGACCAAGATTCCACTATCTGTCTCCCCCATCACTCTAACCCCCCCCCTCCACCACCAAAAAACTCCCACCTCAACAAGTAGCGTAACATAAAAAAGGAAGGACCTGGAGGAACAGCTCAGTATCAGGCTGCTCCTCGCCCTGATGAAGTGGACTGCAAGGCCGAAACGTTGGCACATCAAGAATGGACCAAGACATGGAGAAAACCCGCGAAGCACAGATTAGTTATATAGAAAGCACCCATGGAAGCATCAAGAAGATCATGAAATTTTTAATTTTTCTTTTCTTGAATTTTTATTTTTTTTATTTATTATATAAAAAAAAATCACGTTTAAATATGTCTCATTAACAAATTTAAATCACATGAGCTATGTTTCTTTATATTTAATATGCTGTAAAAAATGTTCAACTGGATATTTATATACGAAATTATCAGTATAAAATTTTTTTTGTAAATTTAATTGCAGATGCAAATATGACTCATGTAAGCAAATAATTAATAAATTATATACCAAATGTTAGCATAACTGAAAATATAACACTAACTTTCGCAAATATAAAAGTAAATTAGTGTTATATGAAAAATATATTTTGCAACTATCTTTTTTCAACAGTTATGCTAACATTTGACAAATTAGTTATTAATTATTTGTTTGCATATGTCATATTTGCATCTGCAATTAAATTCACAAAAACAATTTTGTACTGATAATTCTGTACATTTAATTGTCCAATTGGACACTTTTTACAGCATATTAAATAAAGAAATATAGCTAATGTGATTTAAATTTATTAATCAGACATGCACTCCATACTCAAACGTGATTTTTTTAGTAATAAATCGACAAAATAAAAATTCAAGAAACAAAAAATTAAAAATTTCATGGTTACAATTACTTTACGAAACATTTGGTTGAGCTGTTTGTTTATATCTCGTCGAGCTATCCTAGATTAAAAAAAAATCAAATTTTTACAATTTATTGCTGAGAAAATATAAATTTAGCAAATTATAACTCAAGAAATCAAATATGCGCGAATCGCCAAGCGGCCTGATCTTCCCCATTCGACTGCGCGCCGGCTTTCTTCACTTCGCCCGGCGCGTTGCCTCGCGCGTAGAAAAATGTCAGCTGTCGAATGCTCACATAGCTATTTGATATGATGCATATTAATGGAATTCCATTTTTTTATACGAAAAAAAGATATCCATTTTTCAAAGTTATTTTATAATAATTGAACTGCAAAAAATCGTTTTGTTATTAAACGTGATAGTGCAACTCTTGAAGAAGAAAAATTACCCCTGTAAATTGCTGTGCGACTGCTCAAAGATGAAGAAATTAAATTTGCCGTAGACAGATTTTTATTGAACAAATGGCTTTCAGGACTAAATTTGTTATGAGGACTACATTTTACGACAATTTCGAAGCTTTACGATTAAATCTCAATGAACAGAAAGCGAGTGAAAAAAAATCTTTTCCGATAATTTTTTTTTTCTACTTAACTAATAGATCTTAATAGATCTAATAGATTTTAATGTTCCATGTCTCATTTTGTAGGTATTTCGAATATTTTTTATACCGAACTTTTTTCCATCAATATCTTTTATTTTATAAGCGAAAAACGTGCTTTTTGCAACTATTCAAATTTTTTTCGTATATTTTTTTCACAATTCTCCAATTCCAAACATACACTTTTCTTTTCTGATGGCCTTTCGAAGATTTTCGTGAAGAGAAATACTGGTTTATAATTTTTTTCGTATAAAATTTTACTACTACTGATTTAATTCATAAACAATTAAATATTTCGTAAACTGTTGCGTTTTAACATGATTTATGTTATTCTGGATTAATGGAAGGTGTAGACTATTATTCTAATTTATTAAAACTTATATGTTATTTAGAATGATCCCCGTCGCTTATCGATGCTGTGAGCGGCCGAGATTGTCGAGAGGATATTTTCGATCACTTGAAACAAGTGACCAGTGTGAAAAAGAGCTCGCTATCTTGTTCACTCTCGGCGTGTTGACGGCAAGAACGTACATGAGCTCGTATGTGTGTTACAGCGCCGCACCACGATAAATAGCTAAACTTGTAAACGTGGAAAAATGACATTTTGACGACGAAACTTATGTTACATGCTATTTCGTTATTATTTGCTTAAAATGTGACTTGTCTCATACTTCATACTATTTCGTTATTATTTGGGAAAATGTGACTTGTCTCGTACTTCATCAAAGTCGTAATTATCGATGAAAACTAAAGTTATATTACTATCTTGGAATTTTATATATAAAAGCGTATATTTTACTCGTTTCAACATCTGTCAGACTGTGTGTTTCTCCCCCAATATAGGCTCACTTTACGTGCCTTTTACGGCCATTTATTGACTGTCAAGGGAGGAAAAGACAGTTTTCATTTATTTTTACAAGTGTTTTAAAGCGATCTCGTCTCATCCAAATTGTTTTCATTAAAAAATGGCGTAAAACATAAATTAACATGTCATTCGTCGCTTCTGACGTTCCAACATGGCCGCCACGACTAGTCAGGAACCTTAAACGCTATTAATTGTGTCAAAATTAAAATCAATCTAATAGTTATTGTTTAAAAATGTCTCAATCATAAATTTAATATTTTTTACAATTTCTAGAGCATACGGTCTATCGAAAGTACAAGTTAAATAATTCATTGAGACTAATTGTGTTCTCGATTAATTATATAATTCCTTATATAATCTCTTTATCTTCATAACATCATTAAGAAAAGCATTCCATTCTTAGCCAAACAGCTTCCAACTAGTCAATAAACTAAATAGAAAACTGTTTGAGGATAATTGTGTTTTTAGCCTTTCTTGATGTTGTTTTGTTTTTTTTACTAATGTCCCTATGGATTAATTAATTTTCGGCAAGATTTTTGAATTTCCATTCATACTATCCTATTTGTAAGAGAGGAATAGTTTCTGATATGGTGGACAAAATAACTTCTTTTGTCTCATCCTCATTACCATCAAAAAAACTTAGTGAAGGCTATCGATGAGCTATCATTTTGTTAGATAATGGTTGCCCACTTCTTTTTATTTTTGCAGCAATTAGAATTAGATTGAAATTCTATTTTCATAATTCCAACAATCCTACCATCGACTAATAAACATAAAATTAAAAATAAATATTTTACAATTCCGTATATAAAAGCTCTGAAAGCTTTTTACCGGTGGCATCAAATATTAACTTAAAAACAGCTTTTACGATTCCTAACATTTTAAATAAATGTATTAAAGTAGATAAAGATCGCTTAGATCCTTTAGCGCACCAGGATATTGTTTATAAGATCTCATGTCTGAATTGTGACGTGAGTTATGTCGGCCAAACAAAAAGACGCTTACATATAAGAGTGTACTCTTCTGATATCAATAAGGAAATGGGGTCTCCTTCGATTATTTCAGACCATCACATGAAATTTAATCATAATTTTGATTGGGAGGAAGTTAAAATATTAGATACTGAACCATCTTACAATAGAAATGGTACATATAAAAAGACAAGTACAAGGTTTGAATAAGCAGACAGATATAGAATCCATATCGGACATGTATTTATCTATACTCGAGTCGCTTTCCTTTTCCTAATACCTCCTTAGATACCTCCTTCTTTCATTCTTTTCCTACCACAGTTCTTCTCACTTAACTATCACACAGTATCAGATTCGAGTTGTCTTTTAAAGAGATCTAAGTTCTGGTCAGGACATCTCAATTTGCTGTTTATCTAATGTTGCTCTCAAATAGGTCACTACTAATTATCAGGTACTTTTTATTTTATATTTTGACTGTTCGATATATAATTTAATCGTTTTTCTAATATTCTATTTTCAAACTTTATAATAACTTTTTACTTTGCAATATACATTTTTATATATACAATTTGTTTTTTTTTCATAATCTTATGATCATTATATTTTTAGACTCACAAATTTATACGTCATTTCTATAATTGGCTTGATAATTTTGAATATAAGTGTTTTATAATTTTATAAATTTCTATATTTCACGATATACATTTATTTTTAAGTTATTATTCATTTGTAATTGTGTTATTTTTAAATTATTATTCATAAAGTATTATTCATTTGTAATTGTGATTTTGACCAAACACTGATTTATTGCATTGGTTTATCATTGATTGTAATTCCAAACTATTGAGACTGCGTTTTATAAGAGTCATGTTACAAGAACCATTGATGACCACCAAGCATTTGTAATTCACATTGTCATGTTCATATACCGAGTAAGGCTACCCTGCTTAAAAAATCCAATAAAAAACGATAAAAATCCTATAGAAATTTTTTTAGGACCTATCGTACATATCGGACATTAAAATTACAGCAGATAAAAAAGTTATTAAATAAATTTCTATCGTTCTATATTTTATATTAAATAAATGATAGAATACTTATCGGAAATTACAAGTTTCTATATGATCCTATCACTATTAAATCGAATTTATAAAAAATAAACGAAAAGATGTTTACACGAACTTATATAATTTAACTCCTATATGTTTGAATAAGACAGATGTCATAGAAACATTATCGTATCCTATCGTTGACAATATAATGTGACATTTTCAGATCATTGAACAATTATTTCGCAGATTTCAGCATACATAACAAAGCGATAAAATGTTATCTTATGTTATTTAAACGATAGAATAATTAACTATACACAAACTTCTCTGTCACATTATATGATTTAAAATAAAATAAGCGATGGAATGATATATACAATCTATAATATTAGGTGTAGTAAAAAGAAATCCATTATTTTTCCAATAGATGGCTTTAGATCTCTACGCGTCTACGCGTGATACAGATTACTAAAGCCATCTATTGGAAAAATAATGGATTTCTTTTTACTACACCTAATATGTATAATTTAATCCAAAAATGTCGTCTATATGTTTAAATAAGGTAGATGTAATAGAAAAATTATCCTATTGTTGTTATATAATTAAGTTTTCATTTAAGTCACTGAATAATTAATTATTTAATAAACTATTAGGTGTACAAATAAGTTCGTGCGGTTTTGAAAGAGATGGCGTAACTACTGTTTCATTCCACCGTTCCGTATTTCTAAGTATGCGTTGGATAGCTGTCATTAGTAGGTATTAAGTTCAGTATGTGTCATTTGTTCGAATTGTAAACAACAATATTTTTACTTCGTCAAATATGTCGAACTTTGTACGAAATAAAGTGTTTTTGCGGGGAGTTTTATTGCATTACTTCAATATGAAGAAAAGTGCTGCCGAAAGTCATCGTATTTTAGTGGAAGTTTATGGTGACCATGCTCTATCTGAGCGAACGTGTCAGAAGTGGTTTGCACGATTTAAGAGTGGTGACTTTGACTTGGAAGACCAAGAGCGTGCCGGATGTCCAAGAAAGTTTGAAGACGCAGAATTAGAGGCATTACTCGATGAAGATCCATGTCAAACGCAAGAAGAGCTTGCATTATCATTGGAAGTGACTCAACAAAACATTTCTTTACGCCTCAAAGCTATGGGAATGATTCAAAAGCAATCGCACGAACTTATTTGTACCCCTAATAAATGTCACATTATGTTGCCAACGATAAGATACGGTAATTTTTCTATAACATCTATCTTATTCTAACATATATAGGGACATTTTTGGATTAAATTATATAGTTTCTTAAAAACATTATATCGTTTTTATTACATAGCTTAAATATCGTTTTTAACTATAAATTTCAGATTACTTACCTGTTATATAATATTTGATAAATTTTCTATATTTGTTTATCGTTTTCATTATATAGCTTAGATTCTTAGGTGGTCCTTGAGTTGTAGGAACTTCGGGATGATGTTATTCCTACAACGTTTTAGGAATGCCAAGTTTGATAGTTTTTTGGCAGAGGAAAAAATGAGTTTGCTAAAAATGTTTACTTTAGCAAAGATATTCCAGTAGAGATGTTTGATAATATTCTTGAAGCTTCCACGAGTGCTTTCTATATAAAGATTATGCGTTTCGGAGATTTTCTCCGTGTCCAGATCCATTCTTGGAATGTCAACGTTCATGAACCTTGTAGTCCACTTCATCAGAGCGAGGAGCAACCTGATATTGAGCTGTTCCTCCGAGCTATTTTTTTTATATTACGCTAGTTGTTGGAATGGTGGTGGGAAAGAAGAGAATTGTCGAGGGGGGAGGGGGAGAGGAGAGGTGGATGAAATCGATCTTTAATAACCGGGAGAAACATTGACTTTCTAAGAATGGATCTGGACACGGAGAAAACGTATAATCTTTACATAGAAATAGCCTCAAGAATATTATCAAACACCTCTACAGGGAGAGTATCCTTGCTAAAGTAAGTACTTTCAACAAACCCAGGTTTTCCCTAATCAAGAAACTATCAAACTTGACATTCTTAAAACACTGTAAAGATAACATTATCCCAAAGTTTCCTACAAGACACTATATCTGCGCTTGCCAAAGGCCCTAATTTCATAGTGACACCGAGAAAGATTTCAAAGGAAGAGATTATCAGCTAAATAGATCAACCATCTATCGACTTTCATCAGAACAAGCAGATAATATCCGCAGACGTAACCAATATCCATTCAAAAGCTAAAACTCTTCCACGAAACATCACTAGACAAGGTTAGCCCTTCAAGATCTGAACAAGAACATAAACATCATTGTGCTTCCAGCCGACAAAGGCAACACGACAGTAGTCATGAACACATCAGACTATAAGAAAAAGATGAAGAATTTAGTCTCAGACAAAGCATACAAAAAGTTTGACAAAGATCCAACCAACACAATAGCACAGAATATCAAGATCCTAATGAAGAGAAAAGCAGTATTCCCAATAAAACCAAATTAACATTAAAACCAAATCTTCTCCCATCAAGACTATACGGACTACCAAAAGTACACAAACCAAACATCCCCCTTAGATCGATTGTTAACGCCATACACTCCCTGACATGCAACTTATCCCGCTTCCTAGCACAAACACTACAACCCCTCACTGGAAAATTCGAATTACACATAACCAACGCAACAGACTTTATACAAAAAATCCAAAAAAATCCGACTACGTCTCACAGACCTGCTTGTAAATTTTGAAGTAGAATTCTTTTTCACACAAGTTCCAATAAAAAACACATTAAACATAATGAAGGCCTCACATCAAATATCCTTCGACCTCATCTCGTTAATAGAGCATTGCTTAACAACCACTTACTTCTTCTATAACAACCAATTTTATTAACAAACTTCAAGAGCGGCAACGGGCTTTTCTATTTCTCCTGTATCGCCAACATCTTCATGGAGCATTTTGAGAAAAAGATTTTCAGAAAAACACCCCAAAAACCAACAAAAATTTGATTTCGTTATGTAGACGATACATTCGTGATATGAAGACACGGCAAAGCCAAATTCCGTAAATTCATTATTTTTCTCAACAATCAACATCCAAATATCCACTTCACTATAGACATAAAGGAAAACAGAAAATTCCCTATCCTAGACGTTCTTGTTTCTAAAAAATCTGACGGTACCTTAAGTCATCAAATGTACACAAAACTAACGCAGATAGATACCTACATGCCGAGTCGCACCCAGCACAAAAACAGTTTGCAATCAATTCATTTATACATAGAACTTTCACCATCTCTGATAAAGAACATCTACAGACAGAACTCAATCACTTAAAACTAGTCTTACAGAAAAACGGATATGACGAAAAAGACATAATCAAAACAATCAATAAATATGCAAACAAGACAACGGTCTCTGACACACAACCAGACGGAAGGATCCTATTCTCTCATATGTCAAAGGAACAACAGATCGGATTGGCAGGATATTAAACAAACACAATATCCGAACTATCTTCAAACTATCCAAAAAGATAGGACAAATCCTAAGAAATCCTAAAGATCATAGACCTCCACTCAGTTCCGCAGAAATATACAAAATACCTTGTTCCTTGCTCCAAGTATACATTGGAGAAACTGGGAGAATGATCAATCTACGAATAAAGGAACACCAACGTGATGTCAAACTAAAACACGTTACGCAATCAGCATTATTAGAACACAACATCGAAATAGGACATCAAATATTGTTTGACAAAACGACAAAACGACACAATAGCCAACATTATATACACTTTACAAGAAAGTATAGAGAAGCCATAGAGATATAAAAATATTCTATCAATCTAAATAGAGATAATGACTACAACATAAATAAAATATGGAAAACCATTCTTCCGGTTATTGAAGACAGACCAATTTCCTCCATCTCCCCCCCCCCCCCACCCGCAATTCTCCCCCACTACTCCAACAAGTAGCGTAATATAAAAGGCCCAGAAGAACAGCTCAGTATCAGGCTGCTCTTCGCCCTGATGAAGTTGACTGCAAGGTTCACGAAACTTTGGCATTCCAAGAATGGATCTGGACACGGAGAAAACCCGCGAAACGCATGATTTTTATATAGAAAGCTCGTGGAAGTTTCAAGGATATTACAACAAGATATTATTAATTATTAATTTTTATAAAACGTAACAAGATAGAAATTGTTTAAAAACAATAATGAAGTTACATGATAAAAATGATAGAAAAGTATAGAAAATCTATATCAGATAAGTAATCTAAAATTTAAGATTAAAAACGATAAGGTATATGATAAACATGATACAATTTATAAGAATTTATAAGGATTTATGTAACTTAATCCAGAAATGTCTCTATAACTATCACATGTTAAAGTATTCAGACAAGCGTGCGATTATAGCTCAGCGTTGAAATGTTAAACTGTCACTCCGTAAGTCTTAGGTTCGAATCCTGTCGATTCCACTATGCATTTTCAAAAATTCTAAATTTCCGATGCATATAATTGTAATTAATAAATTGCATGTGAAAATATTAAATAGTTCTACAAATGAATAATAAAAAAATAAGAACTGTATTTTAATAATTATAAAAAATTTGTTTTTTTAAATAATATGAAATTTATGATTAAAACGATATAATACTATTATGATAAAATGACCAGATAGAAATTGATTAAAAACGATATATAAGCTATATGAAAACGATAGAGAAATATAGAAAATCTGATATTTCAGATAAGTAATTTGAAATTTACGAACCAAAAACAGGATTTAATTAGATAGAGTTTCTTCCTATCTGATTCTATCGGACTTTTAAAGCAGAGTGTTGCTACATTTTCACGTTTTGATATTGAGCAATTCTCACAATCATGTAAAACGATAAGAATATTTACACAATTGATGTAACCTTTATATTTTTTTTAAATTGTGTTGAATGTCTTGTTTAAGATTATTGTTCAAATGAGTATGTGATTTTTATATTGTTAAGATTAACATTGATAATTACCCAATAGGGAAGCGTTTGTTATGATAAACTATTTGTTTTTGCAATAACTTAGGATAAAGACCTTGCTTGGCTCGTAGCTCTATTTATATTAATATTTTTTGGTAACATTTAGGTTACAATAATAAGGAATGGTTAACCATTTCAATAATCGTATCTTTTTCTGCGAGAAAGGATGCTACAAAAGAAAATTCAAATACCTCCCAGAGATGGGTTTATGGTGCCAACCCAATTCAAGAAAATTATTCTTTGGTAACATCCAAAAAATTCAGTTTATCTCTGATTTCAATTGTAAATTGTAGTCGATGATGAAACGAAATTAATACGATTTTGCGAATAACATTAGTCAATGGATTGTACTCTATTATCCTATCGTGAATAATAAGACAATAAGTTGTGGTGCTTCAGTGGAATATTTTTCTTACATTTGAATTCTATACGAATATCCACAGTAGCGCTTTTTATCGATTCGTTTTGGCGAGAACAATCGATCACTACGAATGGACCGTGTACAAGAAATTCCCCGATAGATAACATAGCATCGCGATTGTTGCAACCGTAGTACGTCTTTTGAAATTTTACATACATATCGTAGAATATAGCGTATTTCTTGTGTTCAAAATCTAAATTTATATCGTCGTAAGAATAAAAATCAGAATTTAAAAAAAGTTTCACATTAGTGAGATTACATACGCCGAATTGCGAACTATTTTGCGACGATACGTTTCTTTTTCCGGTTTGAAGCGCAAAAATTATGTATCGCGGTTTTTCTAATTGCGATGTTTTAACAGCCCACGAATGCTTCGTTGTGCTTTGAAGCAGAGGAAATTCGTACAGGTCCCACCGGAAACACATGCTGAGATATCGTCCAATGTTCGCAAAAGTGATAATTTATTGACATCGTTTACTACATCGTCTGCGTTGTATATGAAGTCGAATCGACATCTCTTCTCCACGAAGGTTTATCAATTGCCCGTTTTGATCCACTATACGTATCGTTATATCGGTAACATTTCTCGTGACGACTGGGAGATAAATGACGTGTGTGGGAGTATCGGACAATTTATATCCAAGGACGTTCACCGCGAATTCGTGTATCGTATGCGCTGGTTTATCGTTATTGTACGCACCCGAAGTAATGTTGCATTCTATACGAATTATAGTTACATTCATAATGTTTACAGGTTTGTCAGACGCGTACCACTTGTTCGGTCGTATTACGCGAGATTTTGAATAACCTAATAGCGAACCGATGTTATTCGGTGTCGTAAAATTTATTTGGTGCGCACATTTGATTTCGCTTCTCATAGTATTCTCATTGGCTCGAAGAATCAGTATTTCTTCTGTATGAGTACTATCGTCGCCGTCGTCATCGAATATGTAGTCATCGTCATTATTATCTTTATCGTTAAGCGTTCGTCGTCGTATGTAACGAATAGCAGCTCTTAGATACTTGTTTATAGCATTCAATTCGTACGATCCTTCGGGAATCGTGATTATTTTATCGTCGGTATCGAAGTAGAATTTATTATTCGTGGAAGTAACATTCGATATTGCGTTGTACGTTTCAAAATTCGTAAGACCGAATTCGTATTCACCATTTACTTAAATCCAACGCAGGGAAGTAACTTGCCGTGAGGATACTGGTTGTTCCAGTCAACGTGAGAGTCAACGACATGATGTAATCGAAGGTAAACGCTCAACTGAGATGACTCACACGACATATTATTAGATATATTTTTTTCTCCAATTTATTTCTCGAAGAAATCGTAGGCACAATTGACCACAAATACTCTGATCGAACCTTTGAGCGATGATTATACGTTACGTTGCTTCCGAGATAGTGTTCGAGTTCCCTTGACGGTCTAAGATTGCCAAAACCATCGAAGTAAACGACGTTATTTCCTTTTTTCACATAAGAAGTGTGTGTCCGCATTTTCCGAATTATCGAGATTTACGATACTGCTTTCATTACGATGCGGTTTCGTCGGTAACGCGTCACGCATAAACATACCTCTGAAGAATGGTAAACGCAAACGATACGCTGCACGGCTCAACTGTTCGTTCGTTGTGATACCGGAGAGCGATATTTTAAGAGTCTCTAACGTTTCCTTCCACGATGTTTTTTTTACCTCTTGCTTTTCTTTTCCTCACGCTACCACCACGTTTGTAGGGCGCTAGATACAGTCAGCGACCTTCCGTCTGACGTCGAGCGGTTTTGCGATCGCTTACAGCTCTCGCTACGCTCGCCGCTCCAAAGATCCGAGCGCACCTAATATTGGTGAAATCGGTAGGACCTCCACGTTTCGCTACCGGAAATAATTTCTTCTTTTTCGTTTTTTTTCTTCTTTTCATACCCATCCCTAATTTTTACTTTCATGGCTGTCCATACAGCGGTTGCGGCAGTTTTCTCACCAAATATCGAATCACTCGCTGTTATACGTTCGCGTGCTCTTTCAGCGAGAACTCGATCGGCGAGATCGTTGCTTCGCGAATAGACGATATCATGTTCGGGACACGCCGCATTTAATCGATTTATATCTCGATCACCACGCGTTAGTCTTTTCGCGAGACGAGTACCGGGTCCACAAAATTGATAATCAGATATATGTACTTCAAACGGAAGCGCGTTTATTGTCTTGTCAAGTAAACCTACACCATACGCAGGAATTATTCCCCCTTCACGCTATCTTATCCCATACGACAGCATATGTCGCAATTTTTGATAAGTGGTGATGGACCGTCTATGTGTATTCGTTGCCACGAACGATTGTAATGCTCTATACACGGACGATAGCGTTGCACTTCAGGATCCGTTTTTAAATGTTCGGGTAATCGATCTTACAGTAGCTCCATGTAATTCTCAAATTCCTATAGAAGAATAATCTTTGATATGTATTGCAATTGCTCGGCAGTAAAATTGAGAATCTCACGTTTATCCGTTAGTAAGAAAAACATTTTTGCGATAACAACAACAACGATCTCTCTTTATAGTAAACTGTGCGAATCAAGCGCCTGCTCGAGGATATAAATAGTATCGAAAAACTCGCTCGCGTTACATCGCGCACGTTATACAAGTAAATGCGATTCGTACGACAATCACGAGTAATAGGAGTGTCGAATCTCGACCGCAAGACGTGACTCATGTCTGATGAAACGGTTGGAGAGATTCGTAGACACGGCCCTTTACTACCGAATACAATTCGTTGTATCATTTGTGGACCGTTCAACTGTGGTAAAATGAACGCTTTGATAAGTTTGATAGAAAGTCCACATGGTGTACGTTTCGAAAACGTGTACGTGTATTTGAAATCTCTCTTTCAACCGAAATATCGATATTTGGAAGAACTACTCGAATCGATAAATGGTATTGGCTACTACGCATTTTCCAATAATTGTGACGTCATACCACCGAAGGAGACACTTCCCAATTCAATATTCGTATTCGATGATGTGGCTTGTGATAATCAGAATACTATTAGAGAATATTTTTCTATGGGTCGACATTGATTATTTTTATCTCTGTCAGACGTATGCAAAAATACTGAAACATTTAATACGATAATGCAAATTTTTTGATACTATTCAAACAAGTACTACTAAACACGGTACTAATTTAAAACACATTTATAACGATCACGTGAATACTGATATATCGTATGAGAATTTTTGTACGTTGTGCCATTTATGTTGGCAATACAAATATGGTTTTGTGGTAATAGATAAAGATAGCGTATTACGCAACGATAGATATAAACAAGGATTCAACGATTTCGCTGTAGTATAAAAAAATCATCTGTAGTGTTTTGTGAAAAAAGTGAGCAGTACTTCTTTGATGTTACGATAAGATGGTCAGAACGAAAAGTATCTCTGAATGGGCGAAACTGATCGCGAAGACACGTGCATCGATTCGTAAGAAACACAGAGCATTGAAGGCATAATGGAGAATGAGATCGTTCTGGAGAAACAATTAAAACCTATTATCGAACCGTTGAAACAAATTGCTGGAAACACTGAACGTGGAGATAAATCATTTGAAACTAAGTTATGGAGAGTAAGCAAAAGAATAAACGTGAGTACAGCGATGATGAGGATGATGATGACGACGACGACGACGATAATGATGCAATTCCAACACAAATTACTTCTCAGCGTCTTCCATGGAACAAACAAATAAAAAAAAAGAAACGATCAAACATCATGCCTGATTCATCCATAATTCATTCCACACCAATAGAATCACAACAACAACAACAACAACAATAACAATAATAATAAGTAACTCTTTTTGACTTGCAGGACGAAGAAGTTTTTGAAATCGGTGATGATCCATCACTTGAAACGTCTGTCAAACAGGTGTTGAGTACATCTTAAAGTCGTCAGAGATTGCAAAGTCAGTTAGGACCGTTAGGACAAGTATATGTGAATACTCTTTTAACTGGTAATGCAAGAAACGAAATTGATCTACGGTGTTTATTTTGATGTAAACAGTATGATATTAGGTAATAAAAAATTTGATGTAGATACGGACGACACTATAATTATAGACGGAGTGAGGTACAAAAGTACACCAGGTCTATATGAACTGATCTTCAAGAAGATTCCAAACGACGCTATCTATACCGAGAATGATAAACAAACGTATATTATTAACGACGAATGCTCACAGACATGACAATAACGCCAGAATGCCTATTAAGAGTAACAAAGGACACAAATACAAAAACATTATCGCCCCGCTCTTAGTTACTCATAAAATCAGTGGCACGAGTATTGGTTCAGGTATAAAGACAAATATATCATCCGCTGCGAAATTGACTAACAATGAAATAGATTACATTCATTGGGACGATCCCAACGAGTTGGTGGATCATCTTCAATTGCTCGATGCTTCTTGTCGAGCGGGTAATAACGCTCACGAAATATTATCAATAATCGATAAGAACTTCGCGAAGCTGGATTAATTATAAATTGAATCGTTGTGACAAAAATTGCGACAGTGGTCAAGTTCGCGCGAACTCGATATGATGTTTGTGAGTAAATTTGGTATGCCTATGAGGAAAGACGAAATCGAAAAATCGCGATCGTCGATAGAAACTTTATGAAATTACGTACACAACAGTGGGCTCTGTCTGAATCCAGATCATTACGACGCGAAGAAACGAAAAATAGAACACGTAGCCGTACTGGAGTTTGACACCGATGTGGTAAACAAAACCTATGTCGAACGCACGCTTCGAGATTCGCGAAACGAGATCGAGGAATCATTTAGAACGATAAGGAGAGATACACAGGAAGTGTATAGCGATGTGGAGAAATGTGGAAAAGACGAGGATGTCTGACGAGATTCAGCATCTAAATCGAGATGTAACTGTACGAAAAATGTAGTGACTAATGAGATATTGGAGAATCGTTTAAAATAACAGGGAGAGATATGATCGTACGCGCGCTTCAGGATACGCAGAAAGATATGGAAAAAGTACGAAACAACGTGGAGGAAGTCTCGAGAAGTTATTGACGAAAGTGTCTAACGAGATTCATCGGTGTAACTGATCTGCGTCAACGAATGAATAATATGGTGACGAAAGAGACGTTAGAGAAATCGTTTAAAACGACAGGGAAAGATATGATCGCGCTTCAGACAGTGTCTAACGATATTCAGATGCTGCATCGCGGTGTAAATGATCTGCGTCAACAATATCGACGAAAGTGTGTAACGAGAACGAGATTCAACATCTAAATCGAGGTGTCTAGATATTTAAACACATCTGAATCAAGGTGTCTAGGTATTTAAACATATCTACAGTTATCACATCTACGAATAGGAAGGTTTAAAAGATATGCGCAAAGCTCGTTTCCTGTCATAACAGAGAGAGAGAAATGGTGTCGAGAAACGAAAACTCGTGAAAGAACTCCATGCACCCGCGCGAAGAAATTTTTCACGTCGTCGCATCGTGGTGCACGATCGCGATGATTTATGGCAAGCCGACGTAGTCGAGATGCGTCCTTACGTGTGATTCAACAAAGATGATTTTACAATTACATTTTAACAGTTATTGATGTTTTGAGTAAATACAGGGAGTAAATGGGCTTTACCACTCAAGAGCAAGAACGGAAGCGCAGCCGCAGCGTTAGCTAAAATTTCGTAAGGGCGAACGATACCCACGAAACCTGCAGATGGATCATGGAAAGGAATTTTACAACACTACCGTGCAAAAAAAATTTTGAAGAGATACAACATAAATCATTATTCGACGTATTCGGTGATGAAAGCGTCGATAGTGGAACGATTCAACCATACACTTAAGAATAACATGTGGAAAACGTTTACGTTAAACGGCTCGTACAAATGGACCGAGCTACCGCGTCTATTGACCGCGTCAGATTATAATCATCGTAAACATCGAACTATTGGGACATGGGACTATTAGGATGCGACCAATAGACGTAACATCCGTCGTTGTAAAACGACTCTTGTCGACGGTATAGTCATGTAAAAATTGCCGCTCCAACGAGGTTCAAGATAGGCGATCCAGTATTAATAAATTCAAGACAATTTTTGAAAAAGATTATACATCTAATTGGTCCACCGAGATTTTCTACATCGTTAAAACACAACATACGAATCCTGCAACGTATCTACTGAAAGATTATCAAGGGAAGCCGATAGCTGGTGGATTCTGCGAACATGAATTACAGCGAGTCTCTAATCTTGATGTTTATCTCGTGGAAAAAATACTATGCAAACGAGGAAATAAAGTGTACGTGAAATGGTTAGGAATGGACAGTTCACATAATTCTTGGATAGATAAAACGAATGTATTATAAATTTTTATTTATTACAATAAAAATGCAGCACACACACACAGAGGTATTTTATAATGTCCCCAAGATAGAGTAGTGACCGATTCGGGTATGACGTATCGCTTATCATCATACGGAGCGAACTTCAATTCAGACACTGTATAAACCTCGTGCAATGTCGATCGTATACACGACTGACGTCTCGACTGTATCGTTACATCGTTCAAACATCACGCATAATCGTCGAAAGTGATCGTTTTCGATTACGTTTTTCTTGACACCCTTTATTCTCTTCGTATCGCTCTTTCCGATCACTCTCAATGCGTATATCTTCGCTCTGAGTTCTATGAATTCCGTCATAATCCCCCCCCCATTCTCATCTTTCATCAAATCGGGTATTTTATTATTAACGCGTGAAATATCATACGCATTTCTCTTAGGATAATCATTCGTGTCGAATCTCGCGATGTCACGCTTGATGTCCTCGTATACATTCTCACACTCCAGAAGATAAATCAAGCTGTCAGTGTCCGTACATAATCTTACATTTATCGCAATACAATGGTATTATGTACTCATAGTGAAATTCATATAGACGCAACTTAGATATTTCGAGAATGCACATACCTAAGTATATTATTCAATTTTACCTCGAGTTTATGCAATTCGATAGCAAATAGATTTTCAGAAAAAATACTTCTACTATGAAAATTCGGTTTCGCTATTATCGCTTCCGCACCGTATCTTCCATCCTAATGCGTTATAAGTCGAACATCAATATGATCGCGTACGTTCTCCATCATTTTTTCAAATACCGCATTATTCATCAATTTGTAAAGATTCTTCTCAAATTCGTTATTTGCGAGCATTCTAAATCTCGTATTAAGTTCGATATATCCATGAAGCCATGGGGATTGTGCGAATCGTAATATTCGATGAATTTTTTTTATGTATAGTCCATGCTGAATACACTGTTGTAAATTGCGATAATACACGACATAGCGTTTATTGTAAAGAGTGGCCAGCAGTTTATCATTCCGTTTTCCGGGAGGCCGTTCGCGAATGGGGCAGAATGGAAGGTCAGCATTAGTGTCATGAACGCTTTGCGGATACACAAGGTCGACTTCTAGAATATAACCGACAACGGAGTCTGATGACATAGACATTACGTCAAAGCGCTCGATGTCGTCGACCCATTGAAATTCTCCGTACGATAAGGATTCGGACATCGCCCAACCGTACAAATTATTCACATCGAAGTACATGAGGTACGTCGAGGATTCCGAAGGGTCGTACGAAAATGCATTATATTTGTTATTATTATAGCTTGCGCGTATCTATGTAAACATTGATTTAAACCATCGCGTATACCACGTTCCACAAACATCACCATATCGATGTCGGTGAGTAATTCGAATCGAATACCAGTGTATTTCAACATAGTGTATTTTAACGCGTCCCACGTATATCCCGGTAAAGTATAATAATACGTCGGATCCAATCCGTATCTCTCAATACACGTATCACGAAAATTTTCGAAAACATCTACTAATAAAAGCACATCTGTCTTGAGATACAAATCATTGTAATTGCCGAGAGTCTCTATGCAAAAACGTCGCCAAACGTTTGTCGCGTGTTGATAATCATCATCGGAAGCAGTCTCGTCGGTCAACTATAAAACAATATTTGCTTACGCGACGGTAAACTAGTCTCGTTTAGCTTATGAACGCTGTCGATATGCTCGGAAATACTTCTTTCCGCGTAAGCAAATCAAAATCCTCAGCGTCAAGATTGGAAAATTCCGATCGTATGATTTTCAATTTACTCTTGTCGAGATATGATACCAATTTTTCGAGACTAGTATTGAAAAATTTGAATGAATCCACAAAACGCAATTTCACACAGTCCGTTCCCCGCTTAAAGTTTACTGTATCCTTGACATGTTTCGTAAACGATATATAATTTTCTTTCGTTATAGGTAACAAGTCAACAACTCTATCCGCAAAACTATTAGCAATATTTTTTATGATAAAATGTGCGTCATAACTTGCCAAGTTATGAAAGAATACAGGAATAACGTACGTATCTTGATAATGTAAATTACGATGTGAATGTGCAGGACCTCTATAACGTCCGGTTAAATGACAGTGATCGTGTACGCGCAAATCTCCTTCCTCAAATGATCTTCCACAGATATGACAGTGAGTCAAAATTTTTCCCACTCGACGTTCGATGTAAACTTCGCCATAGTCACATTCTTATCGAATATCGTTTTCGCATGATGCACCAAATCGTATAATTCCTTGACAAACCACGACACGCAATCCTCGCCGCGATAAGATTTGTATATCGACATAGTTTCATCGTATACACAACGTATGTAATACCCTACGCTGAAAACCTTGTGATGCTGATAGGTGAATCTCGAAATGTTTTCATCATTGGTCTTCTTTTCCAGTATACACTCCAAATCAGCATAAACCACAAAGAGAAGTCGTTCCTTCTTATTATGACCACGAAACGATAACCACTTATCATTCTCGTTCGGAAGAATAATAGCACAATCGTTTGTCGTAGTACAGTTAAGGATGTGAAGCGACAATTTCTCGCTCGTATGAAAATAATGTAGACATCTGTAAAGTAACACTTCTTGTTTGTATTCTTACTCAATTGCGAACCTATCAATCGTGACAGATTTTTAATCCATGTGAAATGACCGATGACGTTTTCGTCGTCGCGTCTTGACTCTTGCAGGTACAACAGATTTACATGTTTCTCTTTCTTCTTTTTGGTAAGATGAAGAGGAGCGATTATATTATCATCGTCTTTTTTCCCACCTCTCTCTCGTTCGGTAAATACGTTGATATATCGTTCAAAAGTTCAAATTTCGTAATTTGTTTTAAAATAATGGGAAACTCGGTACCCTCAAGATTCAATACAGTAGTATAATCCGGATACGACGATTTCCTATTCATATGACTTAACTGGATACAGAGCGGCGACCACCGACCAGGCGAAACATGCTTGTCCATCGCTTGTCGAACGCACATTGATTACCGCTTTCTTCAGCATAATTTCTTGCGGCAGCTCCACCCAACATCCCGCATGCATAGGATTATATTTGTTAACATTTACAATCAGATTCAATATACGTGATAGCGCCTATCTACTGTTACGTTCCTGAAATTCCTTCAGTGCTGCTACAATATCATCTGTCACGTGTTTATCGTACCACTCTCGCAGAGCGGATGTGTCAAAAAGCTCATAATTTTTCGTAGTAATACTCTTAGTAGATCTCTTCTTAGCATCTGTGACGAACTCACCGTTGAATATTGTATTCACTTTCAAACAAATATGCCTCTGAAGATTATCGCGTATCCGATCGAGAACGATATCTCTCGCGTCATCGAGAAACTGTCGAGGTTCGATGTAATTCGAATTCAACACCACACCAGTCAATACGCGATCGTTAAAAGCTGTTTCGATCTCCAACCACGAAAATACCCTCTTTTGCGATTCGACATAGCCAGAGCCCACATATTCAAAACGTTGTCGTAAAACATTTCTCAAACCTTCCAATCGTGCTAGTCGAGCGATGGATGCATTTACAACTCCGGTAGATGTTCGTCGACGTTTACTGTTTCGACACGTCTCCTGTAAGAAATCGAGACACTCGTCGCATTTTTGCTTCCATACTCGATACATGTCCGTATCGATTTTCGTCGCGCGATGAAAAAGATCCTCCACCTCTTCATCCATCTCTCTCTATATTAAAAATTTACTATCCTTGCTTGCACGTGAACCAGAGCGTTTCACCACAATTATCTATAGGTATGTCGAATTTAATTTTTTCATACATCTTTCCAATATCACCGATTTTTCGCACACCTTTCATAGCTACGTTCTCATACCTTCTCGCGCGATCGTCAACAAGAACTACCATGCTTTTCATCCATAAAATCTCTCGCGAACAGTGATTTCCAATCTCTCTCCGTAAATGATGTGTAGCTAAATTGCAACACCTCTTCTCCTTTATACAGGATGTAACCAACGTAGGACTCGGTAATAAACGCTCGTGACAATCGTTATCTGTATCTGAAAACACGTGTGACAGATCGCTGTCCGTACTTACGTTCGGACTGTTATCGCTATCGCTTGACATATTAAGTATTCAAAAACCACTGTGAGAAAACCTTACCCCGTATTACGCATTTATATATCGCTCCATCATCGGAAACATAAAAAATCACAACCCTATCTTATCTTTTAAAAGAATACGCATATTAAAAATAAAAGAGTGTACAAAAGAAACATAGACAATCATGATGCAACCTATCACATTTAAAGGATATGATATCTTCACACACATACATGCACACAGGATATGTGTAATGGAAAGAAATCCATTATTCAAATTTTTCTTTTAATTTTAATAAAATGCATACTATAATGAGCACATATATCGAGTATATAAAGAAACACATATTACTTACTTTGAAATCGCATTCACTGATTAAATAGTTTTAATACATTCTGTAACGCGCAATATTTACTGTGTCTTCCACACCGAAATGTATTGGTAGCGTATAAATTTTCAAGCGATTCAATCTCGTCGTAATGCACATCGATCGTTTCAATTATAACGTCGTCATTGTTCAAAATATCCAGTAACTACCCCCGTTTTTCAAGTTCCTTCACATAAACAATTGCCTCACTTTCTCCACTAACAGCTTCTGAAATCAGACTCGCTGCGCCGTACGATATGGTATCATCCCATCATTCCACCGCAATCCGTGATGATGTGTCATCAACCATAAGGCGTGCGATTGATCAGCTTCGTCAGGAAATGCTATAGCATGTAAAAATATAGTGTGTCAACTCGCTCCCATTCTTTAAAATTGCTACCTCCTTGACAACAAATCGCTTATTATCGATCACGACAAATCCTTAACAAAAAACATACACAACGATTTAAGAAAAAAATAATAAACATATTTGTAAAAATAAACAAGAGATAAGAAATATACTTTGCAAATCAACGAATGTTGGACCATAATGATGAATGTCGAGATATGTCGCCACAAATAATTAAACCAAACTATGAGATAATCGTGCAGTGCGTCTCTTTTATCATGTCCCGCTGAGGATATGTGTTTCGCTTTCTCAGTGTGAAGGAACACTCGCAAATAAAAATAATAGCAATATAATATGTGATAAAATAAAATATGTGTAAATATTAATAAATAGAATATGTGATAAAAAGTGTGAATATCATATGCAGAACGTCTTTTCCTCTCTCCTATATTTTTTAATAAACGTTTTTTCTTTCCTTCGTTACTGATGGTACTTTCTTCAAATCGTCAGCTACACAATCCAAAAGCCGATTCACCATTTGCTGCTTACGATCTCTGGGGAAGAGGTCAAAAATTGTGTTCTCAATTTTTATATATATTTCCACCATTGACGTTTTTCCTTATTTTTAATATCGTGAATATCATACACATTTAGATGAATCAACTGATGTCCAGTTTTGTCCTTCTGGAATTCCCACGGTGTACAGATGACCATTTTCCAATTTTGTAATATATTGTGATGTTCCATCGGTTTGCCGTTTCGAGGTTGAAGCAAAAAGCGCATCCATACCTTCAGATGTCAATTTTGCTAACGATGTAAAAATCTCACAATCGATGTTCGGTGCATTAATAAGTGTCGCCGTGTGACATCTAACAAACTCCTTCAGATCGTGCAACCATTCGAAGAATGTATTTCTCGTCATGAAATCTTCCATAAACAAATTACGCAACACTTTGCTCTCGGAGGTAGAGAAGAAACGATTCAACTCTTCCATAGAATACATAGAATTCAGCAAACCTCTCGTTTTCAACGCGTCCAAAAATGACATTAATGCATCTTTCATTGTCTTTGTCTCCCTCATACGTATCATATTCGGGTCTATTTTTCGCTGCTTTACCATATAGGTCTGTATGCAATCATCATTCGCAAATTTTTGATAAACGTATTCGTAATCCACGTCTGATATATTAAATCGATTATAGAACTCATATACGTTTCATCGAACACGTCTTCCTCTTCCTCATCTAATAGTTGTTCTAACGATTTCTCAGTGGACTTCGTCGGTAACTCTTCGACCTCTTTACTTTGAGACTCCATCGTAGAACACAAATAATACGTTCAAAATATTTACTAAATGTTCCTTCAAAACATTACGTCAAACGGAAAATTAATGTGAAATAAACATTTATTTAAATAAACGTTTAAAAAACATTTCTTTGAAACATTATTTTAAACGCAATATTAGTATAAAATTAACATTTAATGAACGTTAAACAAACGTTTAAAAAATATTATTTTGGAAATGAATCATAAAACGTAAAATTAATTACATTAAATAAACGTTTAAAAAACATTAAATAAACATTAAATAAATGTTATTTTGAAAACGAATCGTGAAATGTGAAATTGTAAACGTGAATAATAAATGTTTAAAAAACGTTTAAAAAACATTTTCTCCCCATTGGATATTATTGACAGAAGAGAGAGACTGTGGAGACCTCTAGTTGAAGATGATATATATGATAACTGGTATTACGAAAGTACAGAGTATGATTTCCTAACATGAAAATAGTTATTACAACATTAAAATTAAATATTTGACAGTAACTGGATGTTCAATTGAACTGCACAAATTTTTATCCATATATTGAACAGATGTATCATAGTTATTAGGTGTTGGAATTAATTCGTAGCGTTTTTTAATGAAAGAATGTTATTTATTTCACATGAGCATTAAAAAATACATTAATGAAAGTACTTCCCATCACTTGTAAAACGCTACGAATTAATTCCAACACCTAATATATATTCATGATTATACAGGTGTTCGTGGATTATTGAAATGCAGCGGTTTCCATACGATTTCAGAAATTAAGGATAGTGAATGGTGATATACAATCGAATGGATGACCGTTTTGAAACACTACGAAATTAGTTCCCGAATTCAGGGAAAAACTTTTTTTTTATCATAATTTTATGTGTATTCCGGAATAAGATATTAATCAATAATAATTCATTTTATAACTCATTTTAGCAATAAAACTATAAAATTAATGTACTATTGAAACCATTACTAGTCAGTAGTAAAATCTTCAGTGATAAAATATTACCATTGGCAAAAACTCATTCAGCTTGCTATAAAATACTATTAAAAACGGCTTTCATTTTCAATAATTTTTTTCAATAATACTTTTAATAGTAAAATCATCTATTTTTTCGCGACGGATTACTCGAATCCTAATTCCATCTATATAATTGTTTATTTATACGTACTTTATTAATATTATTTTTGATTTATAAGCTAATCTTTTCTCGAAAGAAATCAATTCACTTTTTGTCCAGTCATTTTTCAATCGACAAAGACTTCATTCGCGTGGAAGTCATTAGTGAATGAATGAATAGTAGGAAAGAAGCGAGACAGTTTGAGAGGATTAGCGGGATGCGAAATCCTAAAATGCCCTTTTTATTGACGCAAATAGCTCGAAAGTCCCAAGAGTGTCTGACGAAAAAATAAAACATATCATTTCATCATTTCATTTCGATTTAACGAATTTTATACACCTTCTCACTATCCCGTCTGTTACGGCACTATGCGTTCCTATTATAAGACAGGCAGTAAATTAATTACAAATCCAGTGGCGCATTCGCCCATTACGCATCGGTGTGCGCATTGGATTGCATTCGCAGATACAATAGTAATAACTAAAAATAATAGAATCATGAGGAACAATGAAATATGAGACCATTAATACTTCGTGTGATTCTTACAAGAACACGACGAAAGTAATAATACACATCATAGCTTCGATTATTTCTAGTATTGACACATCGTTCATGATACAAATAATAAAATTTTTAAATCAAATAAGGAAATAATAATTTGTAACATCAAAATTAGAATGGTAAGAAATTATGATTGATAAAATTATTAAAATTAAAAAATTAATATTTTGCGAAGTAATGTTTCTTTTATGTTCATTAAAACTGTGTAAGAAAACTAATGAAGGAAAATTTCTAATTCGAACAATTATGAATCTTTGAAGTATATAACAAATATTTTAATATTTTATTATACTTTCCAAATTCACTATAGAGATAGATAAATTAACCCCAACTGAAAATTAATCGATTCTTTTCTTTGTTTTTATTTTATTATTTATTAACAAAAAAATCAGCAGCACACAATTTTATATAAAGGAAATTTCTTTTAATAAGATTTACTGATTAGAAAATTTATCAATTGTTTCTGAAGGTTTATACAATAAAAGAATATATAAATGAAAGCAGAATCACAATAATAAACACAAATATATATGCATGCAACTTTCAAATGATTTTATTTCTTCAAATGAATTCTGGTAGCAAAAAAATACCGTATTATAATACATATACTACCTACTATACCTGGCAAACGCTAAATATTCCTGAAATATTCATAAAATGTTCCTAAAATTCCAAAAAAACATTTCAAGAATATTTCAAAATATTCCCAATATTTACGTAAAAGAAATATTAATACGTATATGTAAAAGAAATATTCGTCGGTTAAAATTTCCTTTGTATGTCATTATTATATTCCAAGAATATTCCATATATACTTGTATTTCGCAAAATTTTAATTTTTCATAAAATTCAGGTCATATTGCTCGTGAATCAGTCTTTAAATAAAATTTACTTTGGAAAACACATTTAATGTTTTCATCTTGTAGTTCAATTTTGAAATTCATTTCACAGACGAATTGCTGCGTTCCTTATATTCTTTCCGAGGTAATTTTTGTTTACGAGTAAGTCTTCGCCGTGGCTCTCTGTCGGCGGAGATGTGTACTGCTCGCCTGCTTGCGATTTTCAAGAAATATATTAGGAGTGTTCACACAATATTCTGAACATTTCATTGACATTTGCACATTCTGTGACTATTCTTTTATTGTTATGGAACATTCAGTACATTAATAATACGAATCAAACTTTCTGTGAATATTTAGCGTAAACTGGGATACATATCAAAATTTCATAATTCTTTGATAACTTTTTTGAAATTTTTTTTATGAATAATCAAGATTTTTTTTACAACAAATAAGCATTAAATGTATTATAATAGTATGTGTATTTCGCTTAATGAGAAATGCCAGTTCGAATCGAGTGTACATACACGAGACGTTCGATTATGTTCGTTTTTTCGTTGAGTGTTAAATGCGCTGAATTCGCATCTGTTCAACAAATTCGAGTAATAATGGTTCGTGCCATTGTGGTTGCACAGTTTATCATTCCAGTCTCGTAAATCGAAATTTTATCGGTGATTTTCGTCCGCATCGAAACAACGCGCGGCAAGATGGTACGTATGTGAGCGACGATCGATGTTGACATCGCTGCACGATAATTAGAGCAATAATAAACGTCAGTTGCACACGGCCGTCGATACGATTTGGCCACACCGCATCACATCGCTGCTCTCTCGCTAAATCTAATCCGATCTATGGTATTACATATTGCATAAAGACAGCTGTAAAATGTGTAAGGATATACATTTTCATTTCATTTAGCGTTACATTTTTTGTCATTGAAGAAATAAAATATTAACAGTTGATTTATAATATATTAATTACATTATATTTTTATATAAACAATGATAACCTGTTCGTTATTGAAACACAAAATCAATTATATTAAAAATATCGCTCGCCAAAGACAAGCGAATAAATTAAGATGTTTAAATTATAATAATATAATTTAATGTTTAAAATGTATTAAAATTAAGCGAAACTAGTTTCAAATTTATAAAAGTCTTCTTCAGTCGCAAAGATATTACAAAATTAATGCATGTGTAATTATCGATTAGGAAGTATAATTACGTTCGAAATACATAGTCAATGTGTATATAAAATTATTTCCCGTAGTCATCTTAATAGTTCATTCTTGATTGCTCTCTTACTATTTATAATCTATATTCCTTCATGCTGAAAATTTTGTCGATTAATTAAAATAGAAACATGTCTTCTGTATTGTATAATGAAATATTTGGTTGTAAACGGTGAATTAAATTATATCTGAGAAATCAATTATAATTAAATAAATGATTACGCAAATTAAAGATACAATGAAACCAGAAGGTGGATAATAAGAGATCAAATTTACAGTAAGATAAAATTCGTGCTCGTAATCTTAACGGCAATCGTGAACAAAGTGACAAAATAACCGTATCATTGTGACATCAATCAAACTGAAAACAAGAGAACATAAATACTCCATCGTTGTTCTTCATAATTCTGTCAAGGATGTTAAAATACGAATCATTTAAAAGTGCAGTGTCTTCGTTAAAATTAATCTTATTATTCTGAGTTTTAAGATGGATCATTTCTGAAATTAATAATTACTTTCTCTATCAAGAATTTGTACGTCATTCCAATTAAAACTGATTATACTCCAACATATGAAGTGTGTTCAAAATATATCGAACTTTTGGTCGACAAAAATACATTCATTCATACACAATACATTTACTCACAATACATCTACTCATAATCTCTTTCAAAGGAGTCCCCTTGGTAATGCACACACTTCTCCCAGAGGTCCCACCATTGTTGGAAACACTTCTGAAACGCATCTTTTGAATGGTGTTCAGTTGGGCTTCCGTATGTCTTCTCTTGATTCAAATTAGTGATGCATTATCGTGATGGAGTTGCCAAGTGGTCGCTGCCAACAAGTCTGGTTGTTTGCATCACACAATATCACGAAGGCGACGAAGGAAATGTGCGAGAGCGCACCGCGCGAACAGATTCGAGTGAGAAAACGGCACAAGGTTGATATGATGCACGACAGTGAAGAGAACTCCGTTTCATTTAATTTAACAAAAGAATTTCTTTAATGTATTCAGTTACAAAGTCAAAAGATATAATTAATTAAAGATCAGATTAACAGAATATTAAATGCGGTCACCTTTTCCAAATTGAGCTTGGAATCGCGGTGATGGAAAATCTCGGCGATTTTCCTCGAAGCTTCTCGAAAGTTTCGGTTTATAGCGATTTCACTAAACGGTTAGCACGGCGATTTTACGAAGCGAGATTATGACTCTAAGAACTCTAAGAACTTTTTGGAAGTAAGTAGGAGGACGGCGAGATCGAAGCATTTATTGCTTTCGGCCTGAGCTTTCCCTTTTGGGAAAAATCCAATAAAAATTTGCCACAATCGTAATTATTACGTGGCATTAGGTGTACAAAATTGATTGGCGCTTTGGATTCTTTTCTAGCGACGTTCAACGTAACAGTCATGCGCGACAGAAAATCCGTGCGTGGGATTGGTGACAGCGCGTGACGTATTCGTCGGAGCGCGGCGCTCGCGTGCGCGAATTGAATCGTTCTAGAACTTTCGATTGTCCGTTGCCGGTAACGACAACTTGTTTGCGTGTAACGAATTGTTTTTAAAAAGAACAAAGAACGACGAATTTGATGATTTCAACGAGGATTAAAATCATGTTTGAGATGAAATCACGAGCTCAATTTGTGCATGCGTTCAATGACAATTAATGTCGATCGACTGAAAGAATTCTTGCTTTTCTTTCGAATTACCGATCTCGAACAAAGGACCTTCTGGTAAGTACTCTTTGATAACTTCAGATCACTTGAAGGATTACTTTGAAGGAGATTAGAGTAAATGTATGAATAAATATATTTTTTACACTCGTGTATTTAAAAAATATCAAACCTTTGTCGTTACAATTTCAGAAGCTTTTTTGATATATGAAAAAGCTATGATCCTATCATTCTGTTGTGTCTCTGAATTATTATTAAGCTTTGTTGAAATTAAATATTTTAATCTGTCATCGATTTTTTCTTAAATTAACTCAATCGTGTAACTATTTAATAATATGTCGACTAAGAACTACAAATTGTAAGTTCTTTTGATAAAAAGATGGACATAACAAAAGAATTGCTCTATCCACTAAGCTATATATTGTACCGATCTTATGTCATAACGGATAATTCGATAGAAAAGACAAATATCTTTCTGAGAAGGATGCCTTGTGGAATCAATCTAATATAATCCTATTATTCGTATAGCTAAGAAACTTGGTATTGATTTCGAGATCGTTTATTTTCTGAACTGGTCACTTTAAATAAAATAAGGCGAACTTTATGTTCTGAGCAGCAAAGTATTTCAACTGCGCCACTGAATGACGTACGTAGCATATAGATGAATTATTTGCGGTCCTCAGATTCTCCAAATTTGCTAAAAATAGTTCAACATATATTTATAATTCCATCAAACAATGCTTATGTTGAACGAATATTCAGTAAAATGAAGACATTGGAACGACAGAAAAAATCATTTAAAAACAGAAATGATTAAGGCGGAATTATTCATTCATTTTAATATTTCATTATCTTGTGTTGAATTTTCAGAATTTATTAATCAAGTAAATGATAAGAGTATGTGTAAGTCACTACTTTCATGCGCTAAGTCCGAAAAGAAATACAATTTTAAGAATGTTAATTAAATTAAAAGTTAATTTTTATGAAAATAAATAAATAGGATATATATATATATATATATATATATATATACAATCATACGTTTCTCGCATTTAATTATATTCTCTCCCTCTCTCCTCGCTCGCCAGGAAAATATCTCTAATTTTACAGATGTCGGGTCGGCCGAAGGAAAGTTGGCAACACTAGGTTCAATGCGAATCGCTGCATGATAAGTACAATCTGATAACGTCGCATTTCCGAAATATCACAATGGTTTATAGTATATTATAGGAAAGTTCGCTGTTAGACTATATTTGCATCAGAATCCACTACAGTTCTGGAAATCTGAGAGTGACTCATTCTGGACGGATCGTTTAATGTTTCTGACCGAATTTTAATTGTAGTGTTGTTAAAGATGATTGCAAAGTGAAATGGAACGTTCAAGATTATGAAATAAAGAAGGCATCATTTTATAAAGAAATAATTTTTCTAATCAATAACTGTGCGCAATCCCTTCCACGCTGACTCCCATTAGCCATGAAATTTACTTATTATTATTATTATTATTACTACAATAGTTCTATTGCGATTTAAAATTCCGGAAATTCAACGTGCAGTTCAAATAACTACAAATACAGTATATATGTATGTACATATATAATACATACTAGTGCATATCAATTCATATAGAATTATTTAAAGCATTATAGATCAATTGACCTTTATGGACCTTTATTTTCTATTGATTGTTTTATAATAACATACGTTCCAATCCTTATTGAAATATATAATTATTGAAATATATAATTTATTCATAATTTTTATGCACAATTTATATTGAAATTATCCTTGTAATTATCTCAATTTTAAGAATAATGCAATGTAATATTAAGCCTGTAATTTTAATGAATTCTTTCCGTGGACGAATTGTATCATTTTGTTTGGTAAGAAATAAATGTAAATAATTAGAAAATAATATTTATGAATAAAATCACAAAATGTTATCTCTCTCTCTCTCTCTCTCTCTCTCTCTCTCTCTCTCTCTCTCTTTCTGTGCGCGTGTAGACGGGCGCGCAAGTGCGTGTGTGCACGTGTATATGTCCTCTTTTAATCTCTTCTTTATTTAATTCAAAGATATCTATATATCGTCACGGATATTACCGCACGTAAGCGCAAACAGTAATAAATTATATCAGCGATAGTTCTAATGGTACAGTCATTTATAATGATCGTGAGATGCGATGTCGGTCGTTCTTCGTTTTGCGACGAGATTAATATCGCATGACTAGTATTTATTAGTGCTTAATTATTCGTGAAACTTAGAGTGTAACTTAAGAAATTCGCCAGAGTGAATTTATGGTTAGGCATGGACGGATTTAAAAGATAGGTAAACCGGTGCCATCGTCTGCCGATGAGCGAGCGAGTAAATGAACGATCCTAAACCCCCGCACGATAATTGCTCGGTCATGATAATCCTGTCAGCGGTAGCAGCATCGCGTCTCGACGCAGCACGTGATATGCATTTAAATTACGTCTCGATATTAAAGCGGGTACGTAGACCTCGTCGTCTAATGAATTTCGCGTATACAGCATACGCTCCAGAACTTGTGGACATACCGGCGCGCATATTTTCAACTCGCACACACTCCATCAGTCTCTCATCATGTCAATCGAGCGAACCGTCAATTAGCGGACACTGATTTATTAACTTAAAATAATAAGGGGACTCTACTCGCGACATTTTAATTTATACGGAAAAAATGATTGCGAAAATATCTAAAAATTTAGCTAGCTATAAATCTGAAAGTAATTCACTTGGATCATCAAAATAATGGTGTAGAATGTACAAGTTGATTGCTTCAAGATTGTCAAAATTTTCTGCACTATTGTCATGCTTTAGTTCTATATAATTATTTTGATGGCCCATTAAAATTAATTTCAGAGCTATATTTAAATAAATTTTTAAATGCTTTTGTTGCAAAATCATTTTTTTTCACGTTTTTCACGTTTTTTAAAAAAAGTAAAAAAAAGACTCTAAAAAATGTGCATGTACTTCTCATAAATCTATAAAAAACTGTTACATAAACTAAAAAAAAAACTGTAACATAAATAATATAATGGAAGTGGTAATATTGTAAATTTTTTATTATAAATTATCCCTCAGTAGTACGTATATGTATGTATTAAAAAAATGAAATAAAATCTTTAAATTGCGCCAATTGCAAAAAGAATATATATTTTTTGCAACATATAACATATACTATTATACTTCGTAAATAGCGAAAAGAACATATATTTTATTAAAAATATAATATTTAATTAAAGAGAAAAAGTGATACGTACTTTTATTTTTCTATTCAAGAATTTTTATATTTACAATGGAATACAACATTTAATCTCAAAAAATTAAAGACAAAGCATTACAAAATGAGAAAATTTTATTAAAATAACAAAATTTTTTATATTAAAAAACTTGGTGTTGCTAGATCTCAAACAATATAATAAGGTGATTATCAAATAATAACGAATAAGAAAAATAATGAAGAGATTTAAGAAAGAAAATGAAGTTGTCTAATGTGATTAAAAAGGCATACACCACGAGCGCAAGATGTTAGTAGCGAAATATTTATATTTTAATAGATTACCATAGAATAAAAACAATACAATAAAATAGACGTTTCGGGCCTTATATCAGGCCATCTTCAGTATTACAACATTAATATGTATTATAACTTTCATACATGTTGAGAACACCTAATTTCGAATAAATTTTATTCACGTTATAATAATGAGATAAAACATTTTACACGCACGATTACAATTATATTTTCGAAGAGCTTGATGCTCAGGTTATTGTTATAAAAAATTTTTTTAGTCCATAAAATCATGTCAAATACTCCAGATGCCAATTGTCGTTTTTTTGTCACAACAGTTAGTCGAACTTATTGAAACACATAATTTCCAGATTCTATTAAATGTGAAATTTAGTAATAATGTTAATAGCTCTTAATTGAAAAAATAAATTTAACTGTGATATATATCTAAATTATGATACTGTGTTAACAATAAGTTGAGTTAACTGTTGTGTGTTTCGCGGGTTTTCTCCGTATCTAGATCCATTCTTGGAATGCCAACGTTTCGTGAGCCTAGCAGTCCACTTCATCAGGGCGAGGAGCAGCCTGATACTGAGTTGTTTCTCCAAGCCCTTCCTTTTTTATATTACGCTGCTTTTTGGAGTGGGTTAGATGAGAAGAGGGGGAGGGGGAAAAGAGGTGATGGAATTTGGTTGGTCTTCAATAATAGAAAGAATAGTCTTCCATATTTTATTTATGTTGTAGCCATTATCTCTATTTAGATTATTAGGGTACACCCCAAACGGTCTATTTTTATATTTGTATACACTTTTAATTTAAAAGTAATTTATTAAAGTATACTATAGTAATTGTATAGTGATGTCCACATATAATACAGTGCTAATGAAACTATCGATAAATAAATTATTAAATGAGAAGAACTAGTGCCATCGTCGAAAATATTAAAAGGAATGACTTTTTCTGAAGCGATGACGTATCTTACGTAAAAAATTTTGATATTTTGAATTTCGAATCACGATATCTTCGTTCGTAGGATATGTAGAGATAAAATAAACGCTTATTATATAATTCGGATCCAAGCTGTCGACTAAGCTGATATTCAGTATTCGATCGGCCTTTATTAAAAAATAAAGAATAAAAATAAAGAATTTCGGATATTCGTAACTCGCTGACTCGCGTAAAAGATGGGACCGTCTCGCGCTACGCGCCCTCTTGGCGCGAGTCATCATGTCTCTTGATATACGCTGGATCTAACAAAAACTTAATTTATTAAATATTATTTTTACCAATATATTTTTACCAAATACAATTTTTAATATAAATGAACTATATCAGTAGAAACTTTGCTGCCTACTACTATGAAAAAAATATTTAAAAGATCACAAATATAGAGACCAAGCTGCTAGACTTGGCATCGATCAAAAATCAACTGTCTTCTCTGGAACTTACGACTAAACTTACGAAAGGGTCACTCACCGATTTTAATGAAACTTGCATATTTGTAGAACTTTGAAAAATATTTGACACGTATTTTTTTTATCGATAAAGGTCACTCTGAAGGATGAAAATTACCCCTTAAAGAGATAAGTGTAGATTTAACATATTAGTTGAAATAAGTTGAATATCAATATTGACTATTTCGGCTACATACTGTATATAGTTTTTTCAATTCTGTTGAAAAAACGTAAACATCAAATCCCTCATATTTATTATATTTAATGTATGTATGCGTCAGTGAAAAGGAACAACACTTGTGTGCCTGCTGGGTCTACTCATGATCGCACATGGTGAAGAAAACTTTTGAATTTTATACTTTTGATATAAGATTTCGTTTCAGCGGCTCTCCCTAATCTAGTTTACTTTTAAAAATTTTTAACTTATTTCATCTAATATGTTAAATCTACCCTTACCTTATAGTTTTCATCCTTCAAAGTAGACCTTTGCTGATAAAAAAAATACGTGTCAAATATTTTTTAATGTTTTATTTTTTGTAAATATGCAAAGTTTCATTAAAATCGGTGAGTGACACTTCCGTAGGTTTACTTGTTAGTATGCAATTCTTCATTTAATCTTCCAATAACCTTTCCTCCACCACATCTCAAATTCGGGATCTGCAGACTGATCTCGCTGAGTGTGTTTGTGCACTGGAGGCCAAATCATCTGCTTCTAATGGATATTGTGATGTTGGCCCCGAGCTGGAGACACGACTGGATACGGATTGAGCGGGATAAACTTAGCTCGGAACTTATTCTGTTCGATATGATGAAGCATTCCGAAGATCTTCGTACAGTTGCCGCTCATGTTGCCATTGCCCTTAATATTCCCGACGGAACTAGTGACATTATTTATTGTTTTAGAATTTCTGCCAAAAGTGATCGCCCCATGGTAGTAAAAGAAAATGAGTATGGGAGTGTCCTTTCAGTTGTCCTAGAAGAAGGCTCGCAATCGACGGATCGACTATAAGAGGGAAATAAGTTCATTCGATGGTTCGACTGTATGGTTCAACGAAGCTGGAGAACTCCAGAATAGATTTAAATGAGAAATTGAGCATTTACTCGTCCTATTCGGCGGAGCTATACGTACGGTCAGAGAGAGAGAAAGAGAGAGAGGAGGCTGTATCATGCATGAATCCATGATAATGTTGTTTGCATGAGATGGGGGACATCACAACACTCCGCCCGTTTAAATTATGGCGAATTCATCTCGATGACATGCCGGTGCTTCGCAGCCTCGAACATTAACTTTCATTGCCTTGTCAGAAATATGAATAAAATTTCATATACCTGAGTTGTTGAACTTTTCGGTTTTCAGATTATCAGGTGTGATAGGGAGAGTATTGATAGAAGGGGGATTGGTTTTTTACTCCGAATCTACAATAGATTTTTAACCCTTAAGTCATAAGGAATGGATGAATTACAATCAATTATTCTCCTCGCATTCGATTGTATTAGTCAATTTCTTATGATTTAAAACTTAAAATATATTCTAAAACATATCCAACTTAAAATCCTATCCTATTGTAGATCCGGACTTATGTGCGTCATGACTCCAATGCAACGACTCTTGATTTTTCGTCTAAACTTTACTACGCTCAGCCTGAATACTTGCTTGTCAATACTGTCAAGAAAACAAGGTCCCTCTTGCTAGCTATCGTCTAACATCTTTCTAAAATTCAATAGATCATGTGGCTTTGTTTCAAGTGGATTTCGAGAAATTCCACTCTTTCTTTCCTTCTGCTGAGATTATAAGTAATTTCAATATTGATCTAAATTGCTAGTTGTTTTACGTAAGGTCTCTGCGCGATTTTTGTGATAGCAACTATTTTTCCATAGTGCTTTTCTTCAATACCTATCACATTGTATTTTCCCACACTTGCATAGATCATTGTATGGTCAATGACTCCTGTCACACGTTAAATTTTTTCAGCAACATTCTCTCTCTTTTCTATATCTCATTTCCTAAAATTGCCATTTCCTATATCTTCCTTCGCGCATAATCCCATTTATGACTATTCGTCTATTAACCTACAATCGTTTCTAACAATTTTAACCTTTCTCTGTTGTCTCGATTGATCTGCAATCGATTTCTTCATGGAGTGACCAGACGTAATGTATGTGAAGTAGAACATCCATCATAGACAAAAGTAGTACACTACCATTTTTTTCATAAAGATGACCGTTACAAAAAAAAATAAAGGATAAAATAGAAACAGATATTGAGATTTGTATTATTTTGTATTCCTTTTAAACTTCTTTTAAAATTCATGTAGACAGTACGAACAAAATAGCTTTATTAGTCCTTTATAGTAACTTTCACTATACACTTTATTGATAATAAATAAAAATTAATGTGTACCAATAGATCTGTTCATGTTACTTGAATCCCCAAAAATTTCTAAACTTAAAATGAGATAGATATATATTTGGGATGAAAAAAGAGAAAGCAAAAATGCTGAAAATGCAAGCAACGCGGATAGACCTAATGTCTAATCAGCATCTTATATAAATCAATATGGCGATTTTATGTTGGATACTCATTAGTTTAGCGATCTTTATGTCTTATTCCATGCTTATCTTATATTATATGTTAATATGTTTTATATGTGATAGTGTTGTTCATATGTGACAGTGACTTAATAACTTCCGATCCCCCCGCTCGCTCCCAAGTCCCAAAAATAATACAAAAAAAAGTACACATTAAAAACCCGCCCGAAAAAAAAGTACATATCTGGGAAAATGTGTACGGACATTGACTCTATTTCTCCTTCACATTGAAATGATAAGATCTGCATTTTTAATGCAGCTTCCTTCTCTCGGCTCTTGACTTACATGCTCCTTTCCATTCGTTCCGATCAAAAAGACTCCCTGCTCCCTACTTCACTTGGTCAAATTTTTGATGTGCGAAAGAAACGTAACGAAAAGAGTGTTTTGTTCTCATCTTTCCCCTTATAACTGGGAGATTTTTCGCTCCCTGTACAACAAGATTAGCCAACCGATATCTGTTGCGTAGTCTAGATTCTGTCGCCTTGTCAGCTCGTTTCTGGTCAAAGCTCACTGAGTCTGGCCAAGTCGAAATCTCTCAAGCTATCATTTTGCTTAAAAATTTAAATGTATTCTTTACCTTTTTTTATTTCCCTTCCTACTCCTCTCCTCCCCTCCCTCTTCCACTGTCTCTCTCTCTATCCTTCTACTTCTTCTCTGTCTCCCTCCCCCTTATCCGATTTTTCGTTTTTTTTACCTTCTGCACATTTCTTCGGATATCCTAATGAAGGCACTTGGAAAGTGCTCATTCAACTCCACTGACCCTGACGACATATGTCGCTGCCTCATCATCGATAGTCTTCCTATCACTTTCTCCATCATCCTCAATCTTTTTAATCTGTCTCTTAACTCCTCTTTTTTTCTTACCAATTGGAAGTTGTTTCTTTCGTCATTTCTCTCCCGAAATCCAAAAACTCTTCATTACCCACCGATTATCGTCCTAACCCTCTCTCATTTGTTTTCTCTCTAAAGTTCTCGAACATATCATTTTTGATTAGTTCTTGTCCTCCTACCTGCACACCTTTAATCTCCTCGATCCTCTTTAGATGAGCTGTCGACGCGGCAACAGCACGCAAACTGCTCTGGTGAAGCTTGCTGATGATGTTCGGTTGGCTATAGAATGGTTGTATCATTTATTCTTTTTAACTTCTCTTTGAAAACCACGATCTGCTTCTATGTAAACTTACTCACTTTCAATTTTTGCACATTGAGTGGGCATCCGACAATTTCTTGGCTTACAACATCAATAAAATTAAAGCCATTCTTCTAAGCAGTTCCCGTTTTGTCAATTACAATTAAAGCAAATTGCATCCTTGAACTATATCTAAACGATAGTTCCATTGAACTTACCAGTCAAGTCATATGGCATTAGTTTCTAATACTAATATCTTAATTTGGTCCGAGCATGTTAAGATTTTAGTACAAAACATAGAGTAGTACAGGCGCTTTTCTATCATCTGTAGCATCGTGGGACAGCTAGCACCATTTGCTTATGTCCTCTACTTATTAGTTTTCATATAATTTTGCTAAGAATAATAGCTACATGCAGTCACATTTTTAATTTTTTATTTATTAATTTTTCTTTATCCCGCTGTTTTTACTTAATTTTTATTTTTAATCTTATTTTTATTATAATAATTAAAAAAAATTAAAAAAAAAACGAAGAACATAAATTAATTTTTTTTAATTTTTAAAATTATAACCACTTTTATTTAAGACATTTTGAATTACACGAACATTGACATGTGTGAATTATCGCAATCTTATTTTTATTATTTCGCTATGTGTATTGCTTTACGCTAATCTATTTCCTTTGTACCTTATAGAATTCTTAAGAGCTTGTCTTAGAACTATAATAAACACTGAATCAATCAGTCAGTCTCACTCTTTCTCTCTCTCTTTCTCTCTCTCTCTCTCTCTCTCTCTCTTTCTCTCTCTCTCTTTCGCACGCGCACGATGTTTACAATGTTATTGTGCATATTTGCTGGAGTTTTTAAAGGCACATTAAGTTAAGTGCCATTTATCGGCAAAAATTCGAAAAGGACAACAAATTCTGAGTGACGTTTCTTAATGAAAATATAACATTTTAAAACATTAGATTACAATATCTCCGTTCATAATGCACAGAGAGAAAAAAAAAGAGCACTTTTCTTATACAATCAGAGTGGGAGCTGTCAATTAAGTTGAGTTAGAATTTGAGTCAAATACGACATCGCGAATACGATATGATATCACAATTCCCCGATTCGCGTGAAATACTCGGCTGGTCTTATCACTGTGTATATTTTAGTGCCGAAACATTATTATGTCTCTTGATATAATTAAAAGTCCATGTATGAAGGTTAATAAATATTTTAGTATAAATATTTTAATATAAAAAAATTTTACTCACATTTCAGTTCGATTACTGCTACAGTACATACTTGACATGCAAGTGCCTCTAAGCATGGACGTATTTTCTTGTCCTTAAACGCGACTTTGATCATTTTGAGAGTATTCAGTCATACAAATGGGCGATGGCCGTGACACGTTTCAGCTCTCATATTTCGGCAATGTGTGTCGTAATAAAGTTATATTCTTTCCATCTGTAAGACTACTTCGGGACCACATAGAAGACATTGATTAAATTCGAGCCCAGCCGAGAGTTGCGAGACACTGTTTTAATATACGCGCCCGTATATTTATATATCCCGCGCGAGCACTACAGAACCGACGCGGCCGCCGCTCATCTCTAATTTGACTTGCGGCAATAATTCGTGAACGGTGGAGAAGCCTGGGAAATAATGTTAATGATTTTCGAGCCCGCCTGAGCAAGGATTCCCTTTATCGAGTGAGATATTAAATCTTATTAATGTGGAAAGAAGATTCTTGGCTACTGTATGTGCGGCGCGGGCGTCGCCCGCCTTTACATGAAGATTAAATTCATGTAAATTTTCTATGCGGGATCGAATCGACGCGAGCAGAAAGCAACAGTGCATATCTTTCCGAACAATGTGTTACAAGTTTCGAGAATGCTGACTGAAAAATCGCCGGCAAAGCAAAGGAATCCTTGTACATGGAAAGAACAATTTTACGCTAAGTGTCTACAAATTTAACCAAATAATTATGTAGAATATTTAAACTGATTGCAAAAATATCAAACTTTTATAGCATTTTTATCGGTTTTAACATAATTATTTGATAATCGAACGAAATTATTTTCAGAACTATTATAAATTTGCAGATTTTAAATGTAGTGATGTATATTCAGCACTTAATTTATTAATTCGTCGGTTCTATATTGATAATGACTCAAAATTAAGAGTCAAAACGTTTATTTATGTCTTATTAATAAAAAAATGTTACACAAAATTATCTTGTTAGATTACATCGGCTTGTTCTGAACTTTGTGATTTAATTCTTTGAAGTCTCTTTATCATATAAATATATTTTTTAAATTGATAAGTATACTGAGAAAAAAGTATTTGGTATTTGTGACTATAATTGCATGGCATAAAATAATTATGGTTAGGAGCTCAATTTTTATAGTTATTATCAAGGAATGATAAGTATATAGCAAGGTTGGTAAAAATCATGTTTTTTTTAAGAGAATGCTGGAGTGTCCTGTTTTACTATTAATTATTAAAGACTTTTTTCTCTTAATTGTGTTTATGGATTGAAAAATCCTTCTCCATAATTAAAGTATCGACAACAACGCAATTCGTCAGCTACAACTGAATACGAAAAACGAAAGAAAATTGAAGACTTACAGTTTTGTTATTGACTTCTGTAGTCAACACGTCACAATATGTGCTGCATATAAGAGTTTCAGACCATGCATATTCATAAAAAGTAGCTGACGAATTGCAGGAAACCTGAAAGAAACCATTCTATGTTTTTAGAAACGAGGTAGAGGCTTTAGTATAAGAGAAAAGAATCACCGAAAATTTCGTTTGTATATTACGAAATTGACGTGAAGCCAAATTGACATGAAACCGAGCAGTATTATAGTTCCGCGATATTCCGATAGCGGCGCTGTCATGAAAAGTGCGTCGCTGAATCATAGAAATGATCTGAATTATCGAATACTCAGGCCCATATCAAAAAATGTTCTTATGTGCCTGGTCAAAGTTTTTTCTTTTGAGAGGAAAAATAATAATAAAATAAATATGATATAAATAGTTATTTCAATTTTGTTGAAATAATTTCTTTATAAACAAGAAATGTATTATATAATACCATATTATTTATATATGAATACAAATGAAGATAATTATTTTAATTACATTGTTCTGTCTTTTACATACGTAAATTATTGATGCATATATATAAAATACATATATATACGTATGTATATACAGAGTGTTTTTTTAAGCCCGATAGATTTTTTTAAGCCCGATAGAACTTAAAATTGTAAAAACTAACACAAAAATTAAATTATAATCAAAAAATTTTTTTTAGTCGAAAGATCAATGCATGGCATTAACATTTGAAAATGATTTCCGGCATATGGCCACCGCGGCTGTTTAATTTAATTTTTTGTTTTATTTTTTACAATTTCAAGTTCTATCGGGCTTAAAAAAACACCCTTTATATACGT
>NW_011626950.1:0-10685 GCF_000204515.1 Acromyrmex echinatior
CTCAAAATTCGCATCTTCGAATACTTCGTCGACGATATCCATTAGATCTTCTTCTGTATTACAATATTATATTTTCCATTATATTTTCCATCGGTATACTGTACGACTTTAAGAAAGCTTCTAGACTGTACTCTTCGAGACCCAAATTCATACTGTAACCCTTCTCTTCAACCGGAGTAGGTATCGTTTTTTCTAACTTTTTTTAGGAATGCTTCAAAATTATATCCTCATAAACTTAAGAAATTTTAAAATTCTAAAGTTTCATTTAAAGTGTTTCAATTCCATTTGTCTCATATACGTATAAAAATACAATTACTGATACTTTAATGGCAGCCTGATATTGCTCGAAATTGCCCTTCTCTTCAACCGAAGTAGGTATCGTTTTTTCTAACTTTTTTTAGGAATGCTTCAAAATTATATCCTCATAAACTTAAGAAATTTTAAAATTCTAGAGTTTCATTTAAAGTGTTTCAATTCCATTTGTCTCATATACGTATAAAAATACAATTACTGATACTTTAATGGCAGCCTGATATCGCTCGAAATTAATATCAGTCATTTCTATCGCGACCAATTTTTATGTATTTATCTTAGACATGCTTCTACCCTCATAAAAATTGATGAAAAATACAATTCTATCGCATTAGAGCAATTAGTATTATTTCAGCTAATAAAAATAATATTTTACAGTATTATTAAAAACAAGTTATTATCATAGTTGTCATCATTTGTACATTACTACTATATTTAACATTAATTATATTTTTTTTAAGTGTTTCGCCTCTTTCACAACATCTTTGAACAGATATATTCTATTACTATACATCCATTAGCATTATAGGTGTTTATGGTTCTTCGACGAAAGCCGAAGTTCTATATTCCAGTTCCCGTACGATTACAGAAATGAAGGATAGTAAGTGAAAGTTCGGATTCGAATGGGTGACCGCGCATGGGTATTACATCATAAAATTAGTTCTCGAATTCATAAAATAAATTTTTTTTATTATAATTTTGTCGTATATCCTGAAATATGATGCTAATTAATAATACTTATTTTCACAATAAAATTTCAATGAAACTTTAACGAAATTTTCTCCACCATTATTACACTATTAGCTCTTTCGCTACGGCGGTTCGGTCTGCCGTAGCGCCACCACTGAACCTCGCGCCCCCGCGCCGAAAGTGTATACACATTGCGCGTGGACAGTGTATCTTGGAAGAAAAGGGATTTTTCTTTAAAACAATATATTCATAATTTCTACATAAAAGATATAAACTTATTTAATGGGTATAAAGATAAAAATTTAATGGGTATAAAAATGGCTATCCAAAAAATATCGCGATTGTTGTCAGCTTTTAGCTGGCGCACGTCGCTGTGAGTCACATCGTGCATGCCAGATATATCCGTTCGTCTCCAGGAGGCTATTATGCGGATGCCGAATATATCCGGCGTTCGGCTCCGCGGGTTATCATATGGATGCCGGATATATCCGGCGTTTGGAGCGAAAGGATTAGTGACACTACTTGTCGAATTTACTTATTGCATTAGTGACACTAGTAGTATATTTTTATGCTGACTAGATCAATTCAAGATTTTATTTCCAACTCGAAAATTAATCGAAATTGGAGTAAAAAATCCGTCGAAATCAATAGAAATTTCGAAAACTTTCAACTTTTATTTTCGACATCGAAACAACGTCTTTTTGAGAAATTATTTCTGACTGGGTCTGTGTCAAAACGCTGTTGCGTATGAGGATTCGAGCTTAATGTAGAGGATTCTGTTTTCAATCATTAACCAAACTTTTCTCTATAATTAAAATTTTTAAGATTTTGTAAAGTATTTGTAACGTAAATTTTTAATTTTTTTCTCGTAGTGAATAACAGAACGCAATCTCTATAATAGCTTGCCGCTAGGTCGGAGTGAACAATGTAAACTATCAATAGATCAAAAAATTAATAGTTACATTGAGTAAATTAATTAGATAAAAGGAAGAACCCTTGAGCATCCGTGGTCGATTTCAGAAGAAGAAGCATATCTACATCTAATAAGGACCTTAAGCATCTGCAGCGGAATACCCTGCCACGCTATACCGCAATACTAACTTTTTTCCGTACACGGGAATTAAAAATTGCCAGTAACAAAATACCTCTGATTTTCCTCATTTATAATACCTCATTTATAATAAAATCAAATACACAAGTTGAACTTCGCAGAAACTTTGAAAAGTTAAAGATGATACACAAGCAAGAATTACGTTCATTCCAGCCTAGTGGCAAGCCATCAGCAGAGATTAAAATTGAAATTGCATTCATTATGATAAAATTTGAAATTCACATATTACGTACGTACATTTACTTTATGAAATTCTAAGAGAGAAAAGTTGAGTGCCACTCGAGATAATCCCCTTAAACATTAATCTAACTTTGACGAATGTTAAACGCTAGGGTCATTCACGGATCTGTAAACGCTAAGGCGCTCCACACAATAAAAAGAATAGGGAACAGAAAACAGAGAATAAGAATTTCAACCTATCAGAAACTGTGAATTCCACAATACATGATTTCGGATAAATTGAAATTTCTTATTCTTTGTTCTCTGTTCCCTATTCCTTTTATTGTGCGGAGTCCTTAACGCTACCAATACACTACCTCGGAAGGAATAGCGTTGATAGCGCGTAATTGTGACGTAACATACTACCATTAGTGACGTCATGATCGTGTTTATTATGTGCAGCTAAATAGCACGAATAGCGTCTGCCCGAATGCACCCATAATAGCATCAATGATTAGTTCCGCCGTTTTACTTCAAAGCCAATGAAAATTTTGACAAGATTAACGTGACTCTCTTATAGGAACTCTAGGTGTAAAATCAATATAAATAAGCCAATTACATGCCTTTTTATGAAACTTATTTTCAAATATTTAAGGATATTCAAGGGATTCAATCACACGCTCAAAAACAACATGTGGAAGATGTTTACGCTCAACAGCAATTATAAGTAGATTGACGCGTCTTAAATTATAACGTGTGCGAGCATCGCACTATCGGCATGCAGCCCGCCGACGTAACTCCCGCGATCGCCGAAAAACTCTTGGATACAGTGTACAGCGTGATAAAAATCGCTAGTCTAGCAAAATTCAAAGTGGGCGATACGATACGCGTGAGCAAGTACAAGATTTTTGAGAAAGATTACACGCTAAATTGGACCACCGAGATGTTACGATCGTTAAAGTGCAACATACCAATTCCGTAATCTATCTACGCAAAATGAATCTGATAGCGTTTTCATCTTCACTGCACTATCGCCCATCAGTGCAACTCTCAGACAGTGTAGCATGTTTCCTTGGCTGGTGTAGGCGAACTCATTCAGTGTAACATGTTTCCGTGACTATAGTGCAGTGCAAATTTTATGCACGAAGTAGGTTTTACTACACGATCTCAAAGAAACGATATAGAGCCAGTGTAACATTAAAAATTTGAAAATGAAAGTCAACCGGCAGCAGAATTAAACACGATGCAGCATGAAGTAATGTACACTATGATATATACACTTTTGTAGTGCAGCACTGATGCAACACTTACACGCACTGGTGTAGTGCGAGATTACACTCAGTGTATCCCAAGAGAAAACGCTATTACAATATTAATGGAATATGTAACGTCAACCAATAGTAGTACATTATCCAACACAAATGGAAACAAATCCGCTCGGGTCGCTATAAGATAATTTAAATGAAAATTACTAATTTATTATCCATTCGTCTATTCGATTTGCTTACACTTTTTTACACTTTTTATATTTAAAATAAGATAGATAAATATTTGTCGTTGAAAAGAGAGAAAGCGAAGATGTTAAGTATAAATGGCGTAAGCAAGTCGAACAGACCTCATATCTCCACATAAGTCCGCGGTGTAACTATATATAGGCTATTGATGTTTTTAGAACGGTATTGGTAGCAGAAGAGCGGCTTTCAGATCTACAAGAATGACTAAGCATATTTATCGAGAAAACGCAAAAGACGGAAGGATTTGGGCATTTTCGAGGCTATTTTGTTCTCGGCCCTGAAAAATTATCAAGTTGAAAATAACCATGGATGGAAAGAGATCGATTAAGATGGTACGTAACCATGATTTACTTAGCATCTTTTTTTTCTTTCTCTCTCTCTCTCTTTCTCTCTTCTGATATTTTAAAAATACAAACATTCACAAGGAGCAAGAGTTACATATAATTTTCCATTATTCACCTTAAATGGTAATTATGAAGGATATGTGCTTTTACTCATCGATTTTGATGAAATTAGGCTGATTTGACGCATTTTTTTTTACGAAATAAACAAATCTAACAGAAAAAAGTTGCTCTATCCCGCGAACCAAGATATAAAGTATTAAAATTGACGACTATTCAGGTTAGGAAATCTGTCATATCAATAGTATAAATAGAGGAATATAAGTGTGGCTAGAATGAGACTTTCTGTTTTAATTACACAAATTTTCTGCTTTAAAAACAAATTCTACTGCATAAAAACAAAAATTATATTAAAAAATGATTTGTCTTTAAAGCAAAAAATTTGTATTTTTGAAGAACTTTGAAGCAGACAATTTGTATTTTTTAAAACAGAGAATTTATTTTTAAAGTAAAGAATTTGTGTTTATAAAACTGAAAATTCATGTAACCCTTTATGCTATCGTTATGACAGATCTTCTAATCTGAAGTCAGTACTTGTTAGAGAATTTTTGCAATATCATTTATCCAGATACAGTGAATGCTAAGGTCAAATTCTATCTTCTTAACAACTAATTAAGGAAAGGATAACGTGACTTTAGCGTTCATTATATTTGGACTCATGTTATTGCAAAAACTCCTTAATATCTTGGTTTCTGGAACAGGTGATACTTTTTTCTGCTAAATTCGTTCATTTCGTACAAAAACGTATCAAATGAGCCTAATTTCATCGAAATCAGTAAATAAACCTGTCTCCTTCATAATTATCTTTTGAATATAGAATAATTTTATCATATTCAAATAAAGTAGTTCAATATTACACTCCACATAAGATTCTTTGTTTCCATTAAGTAATTATATTTTTTGTATTACCTGTTGATAGGATCCACTGTCGCCTGGCCCATGTCTAGACATTAGTGACGATGAGCTTGTTACGATATCAGTACGGGATTTAAACAGACAGTTGAAATTACGAGGACTGTCCAGAGAGGAAATTGTACGTATGAAACAAAGAAGGCGCACACTGAAGAACAGAGGCTATGCAGCCAGTTGTCGCATAAAACGTATCGAGCAAAAGGATGAATTAGAGTCTGAAAAGACTCAAGAGTATCGCGATATGGAAACTATGCAGGAGGACAACAACCGTATGAGGGAAGAGATAGATTCCTGGCATTCAAAGTATCAAGCACTCAAAAAGTTTGCTCAAGAAAAAAAAATTATTATCCCACCAGATCTGGAAAACATATAAGATATTTAGATACTAATTAACAAACACACACACACACACAACATATATATATATATATATATATGATTTAATAATAGAATGATTTGGTGAATGTGTCAATATTATAGTTATTTACAAAGTTTTTTAGTTTTAAAATTGTAGAAAAAATTTAATTTTGTACATATATGTAAGAACTTATAGAATTCAACTTATTATGCTGTAGGAACTGTACAATTTAGATAGGGGAGACTGGGGACAGATGTAATCATTTTTTTTTAGAAATATACATATATTTCTTTATTTATAACATATATGTTTATTTCTTTTAATGCACATAACGCAACAACTATTTAGATTTATGATACTATTTGCAAAGAGGTGTAATTTTAGACTGTTTATGAATAAAATATCAAAATCCGAATTAGTACATCTTGCTCTGATTTGGAACAAAATGAAACAGAGCTAAGGAAAGTAACATGTTCTAAAAACAAAATTATCTGTTTTAAAACAGAAATTCATTGCTTTAAAAACAAATTCAGTACTTTAAAAATAAATTATCTGTAAAATAAAAATTAAATCTCTAAAATAGAAATTATCTTCTTATTTTTGTTTTTAAATCAGTAAATTTACTATTGAAAAGCAGTGAATTTGTATTTTAAAGCAGAGAATTTGTTTCAAAACAGTGATTTTGTGTTTTTAAAACTGTAAATTTGTGTTTCAGAACAAATAATTTGTTTTTAAAGCAGTGAATAATATCTATTACAATAAGAAATATTTACGACGCATCCGCGACCAAAGAGCACGAAGATGTGACCTCAGCGCGTGCTTGCATCGCAATATTTTGTGGCTGAGAAGTTTCCTAACCTGAACAGTCGTCAACTTAAAATATTTCGATTCACGAAGCAGAGCAACTTTTTTCTTATCAAATCTTTATTTTTGTGCGAAAACACATTGATTCAATATATTTTTATCAAAATTTGAGGTGAGCAAATTCTTAACATTTATCATTAATTGCAATGGTGTTACAATGGCTGCGTTCAACGGACTCAACAATTGAGTGAGCACTCGCTGTTATTAATGTATTCTTCTAAATCTCATCCAATCAGCATTTCAGATCTGGAAGAATACATCAATAGCAGCGAGTGCTTACTTAACTGTTGAATCCGTTAAACGCAACAATGTACTCTGGTGATGCGATACTTTGAACCCCAAATGGATATTGTAAAATTTACATATGTAGATATATTTGAAACCACTTAAAAATATAAAAAAAACATGCACAAAACTTGAAAAAACGTTAGAATTAATAAAATGAAAACATGATAAAAAAACATTTTATTTGAAAATTTAAAGCAAAAAAGTATATCATAAATTTACACTTACATGGCTTATCTGAGCCCTACATATTCTTTTACATGTAACGCACATTGATGTCAAACACCTCGATACCGACTATTTTGGTTCTTCATCTCATCTCTTATCATTTAAAAGATATATGCATTGTTACAACTGTCCCTAGTCTTCCCTATTTTAAATTATAAAGATATCACTCACTCACTCACTCACTCTCTCTCTCTCTCTCTCTCTCTCTCTCTCTCTCTCTAAATGAAAGAATATGACTTAATATGTAAGAAATATTGCAAGAATATTAAGTTATGAGACGAAAGATGGAAAAAGCAAATCCATTGATTTTTTTATACATCTTCATGTTCAGTACATAATAAAAGTATTAATCTGCTAACTACATGAATATTAATTGAATTTCCTAGCAGACGGTATTTTTGTCTATCTGTAATATGTTCTGGAAAATGAAAATCTTCTGGGAAACACATTAATCGACATATTTCTTTAGGTGAGAAAAATCTAAGTTTCAAATCTGACAAAATTTGCATTTGCTTATTCGAATCATTTTCATAATTAGTAATTTCATTATATTTTGATTTGATTATTTCATCTGTAAATGGGCAATATACAGATCCTGTACCTTCTGCATAATAACTGTATCCTTTAGTGAAGCAACAGGAACCATTGCTCTCAGATGTTCGTATATCTAATATCCTTGCTCTCTTTTGTAATAACTTAGAAGGCACCAAATATTTTGAATCTTCAATATGTTCCAAAATATTATTTAATGTGTAACACAGTCTGCCAGATTTCTGATTAATTTTACCTTCTTTCTCCGCTAATACTGAGTGTTTACTTTTTGGTAGTAATTCAAATAATTCAGGAAGTAAATTATTCCCTAACGATGATTGTTTAAAACAGAATTTCAGATTATTTCTTTTCGCCAGTAAATAATATCTGTATCTACTGTTTGGCATACCAAATTGACATGGACTTAATATTAATTCTCTATAGACGTAACCACAACTTTTTATGCATTCTACTAATTCGTCTCTCATTTGAGATACTTCAAAACCTTTAACATTCTCAAGCAAAATATATTTTAAATTTTTCAATTCTGGCAACAAGTTCAAAATGTGTTTCAAGGAACAACTTCTGTTATCAAAAGCATCCTTTTTTAACCCTAATCTAGTAAAAGGCTGACACGGAGGACTCATAAACATAATGTCCACATTTAACTTGTTTAATTCCTGTGCATTAATGGATTGAATATTTCTATTCATAAGAACAGTTTCCGGGAAATTGTGATGGTAAACATCATTTGCAACAGGATTTATATCAATTGCTGCGACAACTTTAGCTGCAATTCCACTCTCTGAAATGATACAATAAAGATGAATTAGTTAACTTTATAGTAAACTTACATGTCGTTCACAATTGTCATCTTATAATTTCTGATTTCTTTTTCTTAATTATCTGCTAATTCCGAATTACTCTTAATGTAATGTCTTTAGATCTTTGGATTTGATTACTAGAACTTTTTTTTTACTTAATTGTATTGGAAAAAAGATTAGAACGATCAGAAATTTCTATCTCTTTATCTGTTTTTCATCGCATTAAAAAAGACTCGAACAATGAGTCAAAACATTTGCAAGTTTGAATTATCTGTATTATTCATGCTAATACTATGTAATTTGTTAATAATTTGTTCATATTTTTACATTAATTGCTATAACTTTTATTAGCATTTTTTATTTGTTCTTGATTTATTCTTGGAACCAAGAAAATGTATATCTGATTTTATTATATATACAGAGTGTCCCGAAATTTTTTGTCAAGCGCTCTTGTGTAGATAAAGTGGACTAAATTGAGTCAAAAAGTCCTCTATCATTTTGCATTAGTTAACAAGATATTAATTATTAAAAGTAGCTAAATATTGATTTTCAATAATTTTTTACTCAAATACTATCAACTTTGCAGAAAAACAGCGAAAGACAAAATTTCTTTATTTTCTTGAAAATTTTTTCAGAACTTTTTTTAATACCATATTTATTCATGTTGATAAAAATAGTTGCTAATATAAGAAAATGCACTAAAAAGTTGATAAAAAATTCAGAAAAAAATTTTTAGAGTTCTATGAGAAGAAAATAAACAATTTATTTTGATGATATTTGAAAAAAAATTATTGAAGACCAATATTTGGCAATTTTTAGTAATTAATATCTTATTAACTATTGCGAAAATTGCAAAATGGTAGAGGACTGTTCGATTCAGTTTAGTCCGCTCTATCTATACAAGAGCACTTAGCAAAAAATTTCGGGACACTGTATAATTATGTTAACTTACATTATTAAAAATTTCATAAAATTTATTATATATAGTTTAAATTATGTTTAATATAAGTATTTAAGTTACACAATTTAAACTTTATTTTATGACATTATATTAAATTTAATGTATTTATAACTGAAAAGTATATTTATGTACATGTACATAAAATTTAATGTATTTTTCATAAATTTAAAGTACACGTTCATTACATTTAAGTAATTACTGTAACTTAATTTTCAGTTAAATCTGTCATTACTTTTAATTTCGTTCATTATCCCGAACTTCATTTACATGCAAAGGAAGTTCGTGGTTACATTTCTAACAGTGTGCTATAATATAAAAACACGATTCATTATATATAATTATACAATAATATTTTTCGATTATTTAAATTTACCACGTAACGCATAATGCATCCCTCCAATCCCGCTATATAACTCCAATGCCTTCATTATTTCGGATTCACTTTAGGTAGGAAAACAATATTTTATATTATGGACGGTTTTCTTCTTTACAAGAGAATGGCCCCAACTCCTACCACGGAATCGAACGGTTAAGGCTGCGACACAGGCCTTTGCATAAAGCATAACGTATAAGAGAATTAACCAATCTGAATCCTTTCTTTCTTTTCACTTCAAGGAAAAAAGAAATTTTTATTGATTGATGCTCTTATGCACTGTGCATTATGCGTTATGCAAGAGTGTGCTTCCTGCTTTAGAATCAAGATAAATGGAGAGCACAAACTCTTTCATAAAGCCGGTTCTACATTAGTTGCAAGCCGATCGCAAGTTTGTTGCGACAGCCAATCCGAAGCTTGCATTTTGAAATCAACGCTTCATATTGCGATCGGCTTGCAACTAATGTAGAACCGGCTTAATGCATAAGAAATTGAACCAATCAAAGTCTTTTGTTTCCTTCCTTTTCATGAAATAAAGAACTATGATTATTTGAATTTCTTATGCTTTATGTGTTATGCATTATGCAAGAGTCTGTGCTCTCAGCTATAGCCACTCCCTGCGGCGAGTAACAGGAATTAGGGCTGCCGCACACAAAATTCCAGTATGCGTAAGTGGAGAGCCTATAATCAGAGTGGCGCTATACGAGAGATGACGTCATGTTTTAGCGAAATTCTGCGAGAGAAAGAGATATACGGTCTCAGTCTGTCAGTTTCAGGGTTAGGTGCAACAGTATTGAACGACATAGATACGTAAAGATAAAAATAAAATTATCGAAATTATTTTAGAAATATGGTTGGATGTATAATACCGTTTAACAATTCCGTGTAACAATTCATTAAAAAAAAGGATATGTTATGAAAATAATTCCGAAAGACACAGAACGCCAAATAAATTGGTTAAAGAGTATAAATGGCAAATATAAAAATGGGACACCGTAAAAAAATCTGTATGTGAGGTAAAGTAATTTATTTTTTATAAATAATATATTTAAAATATTAAAATAAAAATATAACATAAAATATACACAGATTAATTATAACATCTGAAGACACAGTAGTGTCTTGGCACTAAGTATATGTATAGTCACATTAGTTACCCATT
>NW_011626950.1:18238-37863 GCF_000204515.1 Acromyrmex echinatior
CCATCTAGTGACAAAAAACCGCGGATACTTTTTAGATGACCCAATAGAAAATATTGTATGTATTCCGCTATAAGCTTTGTAATTAAAACTATGTTTTAACAATAAATTTGTATAAATTTGTTCGTATATTTATTTAATAATTCCAAATTTAATCCCATCCTCGTAAGCGATGGGTTTAGTTTGTATGAAAGAGAGGCCTCGAATGAAGAATTGACCAATCGCAATAGTTATGTGATCAAATTGTTCAAATGTGATTTGTTAATTTTTTCTCTGTCCGAAATCTCAGACCGATTTCTAGTATCGTAGACATCGGGCTTAAAATCTGTTTTCTGTGATTGAACTAGTGTACACTTTTGGATCTTGAAGTGAGATAGGTATATGTTTTGTGCAGCACGTTCACACTTATCACACACACACACACACACACACACACACACACACACACACACACACACACACACACACTCTCATACTCTTTCAGTCATACTTCAACCATGCTTTCATACTCGCTTAAATTCACACACTCCATGACCAGATGGCGCGCTCACACAAAACACCTGAATTACCCATCTAGATACGTATTCCTTTTTTGGCTCTCTTAACGGTAACATACGAGTCGAGTTACACTGTCGCGATAGAAAATTGTATGTGCTATTGAATAAACGAACATTTTTGTTATTTTACAAATTCGAGTTTCCTCCAATACCATAATTCATTATATGTAGCAATCCGTTTGATATTTGTAGAAAGTGAGAAAGAGAATGCTAGTGCAATCTAGTGCAGGAACAGAAAACAGACCTCTAGAGTCAAGTTTTGGAACGCACCCCTGCGAACAGTCCATAGACGGGAGGGCAGAGATTTAGAAAGAGACATCATCTAACTGCACGCATCATGTTATCCCTTCCATGACCTAACTCAAATGGCGATGTAAAATATAATAAAGTTCTCTCGCGCGACAGTTATGCTGCACACGTTGCTATTTCATATGATGGACAAGATCTCGACAAAAGGGTACATCTCTACAATTGTGGCGTGAAAAAGAGAAAGAGAGAGTTGCTGCAGGTACATTAGGTACATACAGCTTGGGTGGAGTGCGAATGCAGGCATGTCTATACGAGATAACTGAAAATGTTTCGCAGTCGGAGCTGGTTTGGTGGCGGACTTTGGAAGCCCAAAAACCCACATTCCCCGGAGCATCTTAAGTATGTATATACAAACGATCGATCAATATACATAATACTTGTATGAAATGTAAAAACATTCTTGCAAGTGTGTATTTGTTTATGTTGTCAGGTACTTATACAATGTCTTGTCAAAGAATCAGACTGTGTCTGAGAACAATAGAGGTTTGCTGGTCGAAACATTACGTTCGATAGCTGAGATTCTTATATGGGGTGATCAAAATGATAGTAGTGTGTTTGAGTAAGTAGAGATAAGAATACTATTTTTTTTATTATTATATTATCATGAATGATATTATTCTAGAACCAAATAATAGTGCTAATATATAGTACATAAAGTATACAAATTAATATGATATATTTACAGTTTTTTTTTGGAAAAGAACATGCTTTCGTTTTTTCTGCGCATTATGAAGCAAAAATGTGGGAGCTATGTATGCGTTCAATTGCTTCAAACGTTGAATATTTTATTTGAAAACATACGTAATGAGACATCCTTATGTGAGTTTTATAAAACTTTCTTTTATGTTTATATAAGGAAAGTCCTCTATTATGAGATAGGCGCCTAATATAAGATAGCAGCTTTTCTGCTAAAAAAAGTAATAAATGCTATCTATTGATTCCACCATGAATTTATTGTTCTTGGATTGAAAACTTAGTAGAAAATTCATAATTAGATTATGCCTATAATCATTGTAAAACAAGATTTTAGAATTTGAATGTTTCAGTTTGATTGAGATGAGCATTTAAACCTTGTTTATTATTTAATAAATAAATATTTGACAATAAATTCATCATGTAGAATAAGGTCTAATAGAAAAATACGGGATGTTGAATTATTTAATTGCAGAAATTAGATTTGATAGAAAAATATGGAATATGTTGAATTGTTTAATTACAGAAGTTAAATTTGATGATCGTAAAACCATAAGGCGTGGAAATCGTAATATGAGATACCCAAGGTATTCCTAATATGAAACCGATGCTCTTGTTATAGTAAAAATGTTATAGTAAAAATCGTTGCTAAAGTATAAATATTATTATAAAATAATAAAAAAAGACAACCGGAATGAATGTCGAGTGTCTATATCTGCGATGCTTGATTCCAACTACCTGAAAACGAGTTCTGGATATAATCTATCTATTGCATGCTTATTTTCCGCGCACACTGGCTGTGTTTGTTTGTATTTTAGAAACATTAAATAAAGTTTTTTAATTGCAATACTGATATATACTTTACGTTTTATTATCGATTTCTCGGGGCATCTCATTTTAGGAGCACAATTTTTTAACTTTGCGATTTGCTCACTTTTTACATTTCTTTAATTTCCAAAAAAAAAATAGAATTTGAATTAAATTTTATGTAACGTTATTTTAAGTTTCTTAAATTCCCTTCAAAATGACCTATTTTTTTTAAATTCTGCCTTCTAGCATTTACTCAAAACGAACTCTGTATCTCATAATAGGGGGGCCTTTCTCCTCTAAGTTCCTAAACAATTTGTTAAAATTTATTGTTTCAGATTATCTATTAAGTAACAATCATGTAAATAGTATAATAGTGCACAAATTTGACTTCAGCGATGAAGAAGTAATGGCATATTATATTAGTTTCCTGAAAACATTGAGTTTGAAGTTGAATGCACATACAATACATTTCTTCTATAATGAGGTAAACGAGGTACACACATGATATTTTGTGCTCATTTTTTAAGTTATGTTTTCGTAACTTGTGTTCATTGATTGTATAAATAGTAAAGTAATATATAATAAGATATATGCAAACATGTCTATGTTGGAATTATCCACTGATTTTTGTCACTGACAAAGTTATTATAACAAGTTTTTTTTGTCATTAGCATACCAATGATTTCCCACTGTACACAGAAGCGATCAAATTTTTCAATCATTCAGAAGGTATGGTGCGTATAGCTGTAAGAACTTTGACTCTAAATGTGTATCGTGTTGAGGATGCATCTATGCTAGCTTTCATAAGAGATCGCACTGCTGCGCCATATTTCAGTAATCTCGTATGGTTTATCGGTGACCATATTATAGAATTAGACACTTGTGTCCGAAATGATGCCGAGTAAGTATCGATATTGAAACATTTTTCTGTTACAATATCTATAGTAGTAATAATAACAATAATCCTTAATATACACGATTTTCTGATCTTCTATACACAATGGATCTAGAATTACTTTTCTCTCATTACTTTTACAAGTATATAAAAATTATTGAATGATTTTTATATATATTTTAACATTTTTAGAAAGTATCCATAAATTTGTGTATTAAAGAATTATATATATATAATGTTATAATTAATTACAGTTGGCAAAATGAGAGAAATGCACTTTCATATTAAAATTCAAAATTCAAAATTTCATATTAAAATTCAAAATTTTGAAATACAAGTAATTTAAGGAAAAATGTTTTATACTTTAAAATTCTAAATTACAAAATAAACAAAAGTTCAAGTATTGACTATACAAAAAGTGCTATTCAGTAATTTGAAAATGACAATTTTTTAATATATATAAATAGGTATTAATTGTAGTATATCTTGGGTATACATTGCGTTTACATTTTCAACGTTCGTTTTATTATTGATATTACAAGATTGTATTACAAAAACTTACAACTAGTAACTAGAAGAAACATTTTATTTAATTAACATTTGACACAAATATTATAGCACTTTAGCACAAAATTATTTAAATTAATTTGTTTTAATAATGAAATTCCTGCAATATAAAGCAATATATTCTACAATGTACTCTTTGTTTTCTGTTTCTTGTTTTTTACTTTTTGCTTTTTTCTTTGCAACCGTTTTATCAACAATTGTATTTTTTGCTATGTATTTCTTGTTTCTTTCGAGGTTCGCTAACTTCTCGGGCGATATAAAATAAAAAATCAGATAAGAAACAAAAAGACAAGATGTAAAAAATAACAAAAGGCAAGAAACAAAAAGTACATTGTAGAACAGGCTTAAGAGAATTAGAAAGTTGAAAATAAAGAAATAATAGAATTTCACAACAGAAAAATTGAAACTTCAAATCAAAATGAACTTCAGAAGTGCTCTTATCTTAAGGATGTGCATAAATGGAGGCTGGCAACACATTAAATCTATTTTCTAGATGCTAAACTTTTTTTTTAATGTTCTTAGTATTTCAAAAAAAAAAAAGAAATGACACGATCGTGTATATTAAGGAATAATAATAATAACATAGAAAAGTAGAGATCTTGAAGCCGGTACATCGAAAAAATACATCGAAATTTCGGTAATTGAAAGCGAAAGAAGTTTATTAATATAATTAATATTAATTGTAATTGAACTCTGATACCAAGCTCTATGTCTGAACGTCTTTGATTCATTCGACATTCTGACACTCTTGTATATACATACACTCTCGAACAATACACAATCTCACTTTTTAAAGATTTAATTAGATTAAGCCTTAAGTCTATGAAATCACTCCGAATTCTCGAACGGAGAAAAATTGACCAATTACATTAATCATGCGATTGCATTATTTAAACATGATTTGTTAATTCTTTGTTCAAGATCTTGACATCATGGAAGACCTTAAAGTAAATTATTAAAATTAAATTTCAATTTCAATGAAATTAGACAAGATATTATATTCCTGAAGATGCACAGCAGAATAATGGCACACATTTCAGCCCTAAATACAATTTATAAGACATGAATATAACATTTGGTAAAATTTGATTCCTTTTTTTTATTTGTTATTCTTATATTTTTTATTCTTATATTGTAATAAACAACTTAAAAAAAGTATTTAGAACCAATTTAATTAGATTTAATTAGATTTTGGTGTCAGTTTATTTCTTTCACTTTTAATTACCGACTTGTTTCTTCAATATACCAGTTTCAAGATCTCTATCTTTCTATAAACTAATCTAATAGTTATTCTCTGACAAATCTTATTTAAATTAAACCCCACAGTAATAATAGTAATAATAATAATAATAATATCAATATCAATAATAATAATAATACGTACTTCTTTTTAGTCATCAAAGTCAAAACAGATTGTCAGATTTGGTTGCCGAACATTTAGATCATCTTCATTATCTAAATGATATTTTATGTTTGAATATACCAGACTTGAATAAAGTTTTATCAGAACATTTATTACATAAACTGTTAGTCCCATTGTATGTCTATTCTCTAATGAAATACAAAAACACGTGCCAAACTCAGGTAAAAATCAAATTTTTATCTCTTTTATTATAAAAGTAAATAATTAATATATGAACTATTTTTTTAAATATAAATATGAGTTATAAAATATGAGTTTATTTTTCTTGTTTCGAAATATTTAATGTTTTATCCTCTTCATGCGAGTATTTAAAAATATTAAAAGTTAATGAGCTTATTTTTGTGTTATAAGGAGATAATATTTCTTTACAGCAATAATTAATTTGAATTTTTAGGATGAAAGAAAACACGTCAGTGTTGTGGTAGCGCTTTTTCTACTTTCTCAAGTCTTTTTGATAGTATCGCATGAACCTCTTGTACATACGTTAGCGACTGTAATGCTCATGTCCGATTTAGAGACGATTCAAGTTGGAACAAATAGTGTTCTCGAAAAATTTGGAGATATAATATCGAATAAATCTGTTACTTTCTCACTTCCGAAAGAAACATTGAAAAAATCTTGGGAAATTTTAAATGAAATACGCTCAACATCTAAAGAATTGCAAGCTCGGGAAAGCAATATAAGAAATATAAAAGAAGTAGTTAAAAATGCAATTGACGAATTGCAAGAATTTCATCACCCAAGCACGTCTTTTGACGATACTTCAACCCCTATAAATACTCCTGTTCTTACGAATACATCATTAAATATAAGTAATTCAAGTGAAGAGGATTTAGAGGAAATTAAGCACGAATTGAATGTAACGGATGAAGAAAAAGAACAACGTTTGGCATTGGAGAGCCCTTTACCTCATCAAAGTCAAAATAACGTATTTGAATCTTTAACAAAAAAACCATTTCTAGAAACAATAACCAATTCCTTATTATGTACAGAAAATGATTATGCTGCATTATTCGCGCTTTGCTTATTATATGCATTAGCTAATAACCAGGTAATTATAAATTCTGAGACCTGTCTTATTTATTAATGTTTTTTTTTTTATAATAATAAGTCAATTTTGTTGTTTGCCAGGGTATAAGTCCTAAAATTCTGGATATAATGTTATCTCCATTTCATAATAATACGTCGACGAAAAATTCCTATAATGAATTACTCATGGATAGGTTGATTCATATTATAACTTTGAGTTGTCAAACAAGTGAGTTGTAGCGATAATTCCATTATAATTTATGCGAATTTAATATTTGCATATACCACAGTTTCCAAGTTTTATAAGAAAATTAATTCTTTTTTAGATTCCAAAGTGAGACTTGTTACATTGGAATTAACTATCAAGCTATTAACACAACTGACAGTATCTGAAGGACAATGTCTATTACGAGAATCGCATCTAACAGTTATTGAAGCAGCGAAAGAACAAAGCACATCTCTGCTCAAAAATTTTTACAAAGTGTGTAAATTATTGAAATTGTACTAAACGCAAGTTTTGTCTTTTGACTTACAGATACATTCTGTTAAAAATATTCTATATTAATTTTGTTTAGAGCGAAGACATTTTTTTGGACATGTTTGAAGACGAATACAGCGAAATACAAAAACGACCATTAAATGTCGAATGGTTAATGATGGATAGCAATATTTTGTTGCCACCTACAGGCACACCTATGACTGGAATTGAATTTAGTAAAAGGCTACCATGTGGTGAGGTAGGAAGAAACACAAAGAAATATATTTTTAGATGAACATATAAATCTGCAGAAAAATCACACACATTATATAATAAGAGAATAAAATCATGAATAATTGTGTGCAGGTGGAAAGGGCGCGTCGTGCGATAAGAGTTTTCTTTTTGATAAGAGAATTATCTCTGATACTCAATATGGAAGTGGAAACACAATTACCACTGACTAATCCAGCTAATTGCGTACAAGTTAACAATGTTCTTGATCTAAGTAAGAGCTATCTTAACCACATGGTTAATTATTAAAAAAGTGACAGTTTGCGATATTTGATATACAATATTTTTGTTTATTCATTGATCATGATTATAAGTAAAATTAGATAAACAACACAAGATTTGTTATTTATAACTTTGTTTACAGATAACAGTGATTTGATTGCATGCACTGTCGTGTGGAAAGATGGTCAGAAAATTCGCCGTTTCTTAGTCATTGATGTTATGCAATTAATTCTTGTGGAACCTGATATCAGTAAGCTTGGATGGGGTGTTGCAAAGTTAGTTGGTTTTTTACAAGACATTGATGTGACCGGCGACAAGGACGATTCAAGATGTTTGTACCTGACAATTTACAAACCATTAAGTAACAGCACGGGCAATCGTATACCATTGCTGTCGGCTAAATTTATTTTCGATGATCATATCCGATGTATGGCGGCTAAACAAAGGTTGGTCTTGTAGCAAATGTCAAAGTCGTATTATCATTTCAATTAATTAAATCGCTCAAATAATAATTTAGGTTGACAAAAGGACGAATAAAAGCAAGACAAAAGAAGATGAATCAGATTGCAAGATTGTTGGATATTCCAACGAGTATATCTCATTGTTCAACACCACCCAATTATGCTTTGCGTAGTTTGCGACATGAACGTAAGTTTAAAACTAGAATTAGTCAGCAGAATCTTCGTAAATGATGATCGATTCAATTCTTTCAGGTATAATCGGACGTGGTCAGAGACTACAGAGAGATCAAGCAAGACCGATGTTTATGGTAAATAAAGTTCCTGGATTTGCGGCACAAATGCGTAGAGAGAATATTAAGCCGGTACAATCGTCGAATTCCAAACGTGATGATGCAAGTTCAAATGAGAAGATTCATGAAAATAGTTTGCGATCTAGAGATGCCTCTGGTTCACCTAAGATGCCAAGACCGCGGAGCGAGGAAATTCCTCTAGAAGATATGTGTATTCGGAAAGCTTCTCTTACGTCCAATGGACTAAATGTAACGCACATATGTCCAGAAAGGAGGGACAGTCAAGGTGCTTGCTCGAATAATGAATCCTCGTCTGTAATTAGGAAACATTCTGAAGAAACGTCTTTCACATCTCCGCAAAGGCAAGAATCAAAGCCACGTAGAAAAGGTCAAGTGGAAACTGTGTGATTAAACTAGGCAAACTAGTGTAATTCAAACTAAACGTATCTTTAAAAAAATCTTAAGAGGATGAATGAAAATGTGTACATGCCATACTTCTAACTTAGCCAAAAAAAGCCTGCTTGACTAAATTAAGAAAAAAATTTAGTGTTTATGAATTTTATCTTATAACGAGTAAAATTGTAGTTTTTATGATACTTTTATCAAATATGTGATAATAATATCAATGAAAGCTCTTATGATGACTAACACAGAAAAAAATAATGAGGTGGAAGCTATTAATAATATTGTCATACTTTTCTTTGTGTTAGAAATCACTGAGACTGCCCTTATTTATATAGACATATCTCTTACATCTTAATTTAACTTCTAAAATTTATTTGCGCTACACTATTCCATGTAACTATCACTTTAATGGTAAAGAAATCGTGCAACAATTCTTGTAATTATTTCATATATGTATATGTATCCCTGTTTTGAGAAGATTACAATTTTTCTATATAATTTGAAGAGTAAAGAAAGTTATATAAGGTTCTTTAGATGATATTAATCATTTATAAGTAAGAAGCAAAGCCTATACTAGTCGAAGTCTATCTGGAGTGCTTTAAATAATTTCAAATGACTTGATATATCACGTTTGTGACCGAATTTGTAAATTACCGAATTGATTTTTCGGACTTGGAAACGCAATTGAACTACCATATAAGTATCACAAATATAATATCACAAATTAAATTGATTAGCAATTTTAATGTCATGCTCAATGACATCATTTTAAGATGTCTTTCTTAATGTATTGAAAATCTGTAAATAAATTTATTACAAAAAATATTACCTCGGTCGGAAGTCAAACCCAGATCTTTAGTATTCTGTGCGAGCAATTCGAGATATAAATGTATGGTATATAAATTCACATGAAATTATTTAAGCACTCAAGATCTAGTTTCAACCAGTATAGGCATGTTTCTTATTGTGTATTCACATTATATGATCCTAGTAAATCATTTATTATTGTTTAATCATATTATATTTTAAATAAATAAAAATCCCTTCAAAAATTAACCTTTTGACTGTAAAGCATAAAAAGTTAAATATTTAAAAATTGAATACAAAAATATACATTAAGTAAATTAACTATAATAACTTATATTAGAAATTGTATCTTTATTTTGCATTTATGTAGGAGTATATCCTGTACATGCATAGTTACATGTTTATAATAAACAATTTTTTTTCTTTTTTTTTCTTCAAAAAACAATGTAGTATGAAATAGTTTTCGATATCATAAAATGCACAATATGTATTATATAAAACTAATCTGCAGCGAATTCGTATTTTCTAACTTTCTAATGACATAATATTTCTTTAAATATATATTCGTATTTTATTCTGATATTTCTTAAAAACATTTTACTATTATGTCAGTAATCAACAAATATAAAATTATGACTTTATTACCAGAGATAAAATTTTTTATTTGTTAAAATAAGCAAATGTTATCTTAATATTTAATAATAATGTTCTTTATAATGTTAATTTAAAAAGAAATTTTTTTCTGTCTTTAAGTATATTGTACATAATATTCAATTTAATTTAATCGAAAGAAATTAGCTCTGCTGTTCTAGGTTTTGTTTCTTCTGCATCTTGAGGAGTTTCGTTAGTTGTAATTGCGACTGGAGGAGCAGGTTGAAATGACATCCCATTCCTTGCATTGTTGGTACATTAGGCGTTTGAGAACCAGGTAAGGTTTGACTCGCTGCAGGAACAGGTCCGCTGTTAGCTCCGACGGACGGCACTTGAATAACACCTGAAGGTTGAGATGATATAGCAGTATTGGAAACATGCGTTGGTATTGAAGCTCCTTGGGTACCAGGTAAAGTAGATGATTGTGATCCTATTTGCGATGACAGACCAACTATGGCACCAGTAGGTACGTGACTACCCGAAGCCATCGGACCTGATGAAGAGCCCATATGTCCTTGAGGTATTGGAGGCAGCCTGATTTGAGTTAGAGGAGAAACCTGCTGTGGCATTTGAGACGAGGCGCCTTGTTGAGGTGATATATGTCTGCCTGCTGAAGTTTGTCCCGATGACATATGTACTGTTGGGCCTTGCGGAGGTTCTATTTGATGATTGCTCGGTGGCTGAAGCTGTTGAATAGATGGTGTCATTTGAGGCGGTATCTGCAAGAAAAAGTATTCTAAAGCCCATGATTTTCATAATATATTATCTAAAGATTAAAGGTTACTACGAAATTTATAGATGCATTTCATTCATTGAATCTCATTCATTTCATTGATGAATCTCTTGGTAACTTTTAATCTTTAGATAATCATATATTATGAAAATGGGCCAGACTTTTTTTATCAATAGAAAAGGCAAAGACATTTAAAAGTTTATAGACTTACTATTCCTGGGCCTGATATAGACACATGACTTATATTCTCCTGTCCTTGGATGGATGGATCCGGTGATTGTTGTTCCGGATTAGAAAGTGATGGCATCATATGCACTGGCAGAGTACTCATCGGTGGCATGTTATAACCCTGCATAGGATATTGACTCATAGCTGGTTGTCCATACATATAAACTCCTTGATTCGTAGGTGACATCGGATTGTAATTAGTTCCTGGATTCGGATAGTGTACATGGCGAACAGGCGATCCTTGAGAAGGTCCCATAAAATCTGGAATACCTTGATAACTTCCTGCAAAAAATAGAGATAAAATAAATAACTTTAATGACAATAAAATAGATTTAAAAATGCGTAATTGTAAATAACAAAAAATTGAAAATTACCCATTATATATTGTTGTTTCTGTTGCTCTTGACGCATTTGCATTTCTCTTTCTTGTTCTTGAATCTTTCGTAAAGCTAGTTGACGTTGATATTGTAAATATTCTTGCTTCTTCTTTCGCATGATTGCCAGTTTTTGCGCCATTAGCATCTGTCGCTGTCTCTCGGCTTCTTCCGCCCTTCTACGTAATTTCTCTTTATGTTCTTCTCGCAGAGCGTCTAAAGCAGCTCTAGCATCTTTCATCTGAGTTAATTTATCTTGCAAACCTTCATAATACACTCTGCTATCATCTTGTTCTTGAATATATCTTAATAATCTACAAAAAAAATCATTGTTTTCTGTGATCAAAATTAAAAATTCAATATATTAAAAATAAAGTTATAGTTTGTGTGATTTAGATATACCTGGAATGCATAGCTGTTATATTCATAAATAAAGTTTGAACTGAACTATCATTAGCAATAGATCTGCCTCTCGAGGAGTTGCTTTTCATCCTATTTACAAAAATTTCAACTTGAGATCTTAAACCTCTTACGAATTCTTCCATTTGAGTATCGATTTCACCATTTTCCTGTTTTATTAGTATTAGTTTTTGAGGCATTGGACTGCTTATATTAGGTGCAGAAGGACTAGTCACATCCACTCTTGATCCATGATCCTCGTTTGCAGTTTGCCTTTGTTCCCAATACTTACGATTTAGATATTTAGCAAGTTCAGGTTCGATCTCGTCGTCATCTTGTACCTGTGATGGGCTAGGACCCTAATAGAAATATTAGACTAAAATTTTATATCCAAGATAAAATAAGAACTTCACAGAGAATGTTAAATAGTAATAATAGCAATTCATTACATAATAAGATAGGCTGTTGATAAATATAACAATTTTATTGCCGAGATAATATTTTAATAATAATTTTTCGCAATAAATTTATTTACAGATTTCAGCATATCAAGATCTTTTTAGTGAAAGTTTACTGAGCCTACGATCAAATTTAATTGTACTACAGTAATATCTATTCTGCGTTTTAAAATTCCGAACAAAATTCGCACATTTCAAATGATTATAAATATATGTACGTATATATGTATGTATGTATGTATGTACAGAGATACAAGGTGTCCCATAACTCTTATTAATATTTCTGAGAGTAAGTTTCAAGATGAAATTTTGAATTAAACGTTCCTTTCCCAATTTTGACCCAAATCATTATTTACCGAGTTATTAATGATTACAGTTGATCAATCAGATTGCGCTCAGTCGGAATATACATAGCGCTTACTGTACATTTTCCCGATTAAAATTTTATTACAATTTTTCATATTAATAAATTACAGTAGGAAACTTACCCAATTTCTGATTGTTTTTTTATTTTTACTTATTTACTTATTTGTTTATTTAATTTTTAATTCTTTGTTCAATTTAGGTATTTAATTTCCATAGCTAATCTAGCAGCGATGAAGAAAAACTAACTACAGGATATTTACATGGATATTTAAAGATTATTAACAAAAAACATTAAAATAAATTGTTTATAAACAATTTGAAAAAAATTGACTTGACATGCATGATTCTTACGTATTTTATTTTGTAAAAACCGATGAAGCTATCAGTTTTTACTTAAAATCAGTTCTTTAAGAAACTGTTTAAACAATTGTTTGTAAACTATTTATTTTGATAATTTCTTAATATTGGCATATATCGTAAGATTCATACATATTTTTTCTCTTGCAATTCGATGGCACAATCATTTTAAATTTGGAATTAATAAATACGTGTAATAATTTAACTTGTGTAATTAATTTTATCGTCAATAGTCATTTTTTATCTCCTTGTTACATATCAATATTACGAAATTATTAAATAAATTGTTTACAAACAATTTGTTCACATAATTTCTTAAAAAAACTGATTTTAAATAAAAATTCATATCCATCGATTTATAATTACATAAGAAATATGCACGCCACGTACATTAAATTACATAAGAACCATGCACGCCACGTACATTAAATTTTTGAAGTTGTTTAAACAAATTATTTAAAAACATTTTATTTTAATAATGTTTTCTGCCAATAATTTTCTTTTAATATCCATGACAATTATGCCACCCACACACACACACACACATTAAATAATTAAACAAATAAATAAATAATAAAAAAGAATAAGAAACAAGTTAGAAATTGGATAAGTTTCTAACTGTAATTTATTTTTATTTATTTATGTCTACCCATTTATTCATTTATTTATATATTTATCAATTAATATAAATTATAATAAAAATTTAATTGGGGAATGTAAGCGTGAGGAGCCTCATGATACGTTGCATATTCCAGCCTCTGTATTCTCTGTAATTTATTATAAATCATTATGAACACAACAACTGCATAATGAGTTAAGTTGGTATGAGACTGCATTGAAGATTGAGATTGAAAGATTGAAATTTGGCGCAATCTGATTGATCAACTTTACTTAATAACTCGATAAATAATGAGATACGTGTACATTCCTTTTCAGGAATATAGGCCCTGAGTCAAAATTAAGAAAGAAACTTTTAGTTTAAAATTTCATCATCTTTCACTCCCATAAATATTAATTAAGAGACACCCTGTATACTATATATACAAATTCACATGAAATTATTTAAGCATTAAATCCAGCTTCGATCGTTACAGCCTTTATTCCCTAGATTGTTTTCGCAAGTACAGTCCAATAATATTCTTATTGTTTATAACAATTTTATGTAATAGAGTTTAAGTTTGCAACAAAACTTACAGGTGATGGTGGTGGAGAATATGTTGTTCTAGATATTGAAGTTGAATTGGATTTTAAAACGCTTGTAGCACGTTTCTTTTCTTTTTCTTTTTGTTCAGCTTCACTCTGACTTAAGGCTATTGCTAAATTTAATTCTTCCTCTTCTCGTAGTTCTTCTTCTGTTTTTCGAACTGGAACCTATAAAAACATAAATATACATATTATGTACGCGTGTGTGTAAAATGAATTGCTATACAAGTTGCGTTCCATTTAACACTCACAATGCTCGTGGAATCATTTCATCCTTATCGTTTATTAAATGTTAAACGAGGACAAACGAAGCTCACGAACGTTAAGTGGAACGCAGCCATAATATGCAACATTAAAAAAAACCACGTCAGAATTTTAATTCAAATTTTCGAGAATAACTTCCTTCCTTTAAATTTAATTTTTCATAATAGCATAATATAATATAACCTTCATATATAATTATTTGAAATAATGGACAAAAGTATGCAAGATAATGGAGAAGCATGTTTAATTACAAATTTGATTATAAATAAAATCTTAAAATTGATTGTTATACAAAATATGTACGTACATGTGTGAGTTTTGGCACACGCACATATGTTCCATTCAACTGCAGTATCTTAAATACATTTTACTATTTTAAATGATAGAAAAATATTTATTTCTTTTGAAATCATATACGATTTTATGGTTTTGAGAAATATATATAATATAATGTAATGACAATACTTTTTTCATTATATAGGGTGTCCCAAAATAATAAATAATCGCCAAATATTTCATGGACAGGTAGAATGGACTAAACAGAGTCGAAAAGTCCATTTTGCAATTTTCGCAATAGTTAAGAAGATATTAATTACTAAAAATAAAAATTGTCGAAAATTGATCTTCAATAATTTTTTACTCAAATACTATTAACTTTACAGAAAAACTGCAAGAGACAAAAATTTTCTTCTCATAAAACTCTAAGAATTTTTTCAGAATTTTTTATCAACTTGTTAGTATTATATTTTTTTATTTTTACAAACATGTAAAAAATACGGTATTAAAAAATTCTGAAAAAATTTTGAAAAATTCTTAGAATTTTATGAGTAGAAAATAAACAATTTTTGTCTCTTACAGTTTTTCTGTAAAGTTATAAATTATAATTAAAAATTATTGAAGACCATTTTTCGGCAAGACCAATTTTTAGTAATTGATATCTTGTTAATATTGCGAAAATTGCAAAATGGTAAAGGACTTTTCGATTTAGTTTAGTCCGCTCTACCTGCCCATAAAATATTTGGCGATTATTTTAGGATACTCTGTGTTCAGGACATGAATGAGATTTCAAGTACGATTAAATTTTTACTGGATTTTTCTTATAGGATTTTATCTAAAATAACAAAGATATTTCAATTAAAGATATTTCAGATATTCAAGTTAAGTGGAATAGTCTGTACATAACATAATAACCTTCTTCAAAGAAATGTTCTTATTAATAATTAAACTTTTATAAGCTTATATAAATTTTTAAATTTAATTTAAAAAACTGATGATCAGTTTGTAGATTATATTTAAGTAAAGATAATTAGTGTTTTATATTTACACATAATGTTATATTAAGTACAATGACATTTATATATATAATATTATTGTTATTGCAATATAATTATAAATTAGTAAAATAAAAGTATTTACTTGTTGCTGTTGAGCCAAAGTACTTTTGAGATATTCTGCTGGAAGGTCGGTATCTTTGGCTTGCGTTGTAGATGGTCTATAAAACTGCAACGTTTAAAAACTATCCAAACAATATATAAGTTAAATAAAATAAGAAATTTCACTGACTTGTTAACTTGTTCATAACAAGCTTCACAAACTCGTACTTCTTTCTCAATTCCAAATTTTGGCAAAGTGGAGACTTTACTCGAACACTGGCCACAAAAAACTTGGCCACATGCTCTGCAGTGATGCTTCCGTTGAACCATGCTGAAAGTTACACGACACCGATGACAGACTTCACCATCTGCCCATGCAGGTGCAGTATCTGCTCTAAACATAGCGTCGCTTTCTTTCAAAGCAGGAAATTGATAACCTTCGGCTTTCATTATATTTAATGTATCCTGAGAAAAATAATAAAAAGATGAAATAAATAAATAAAATTGTATGATGATAATTATAACACATAATAATTTATCACTTGAACTGTCCTATATTTGGGACTGTGACGAAATGCGTGAGCCCAAGCTTGTATTAGCTCTAAAGTTTTTAGTCTAACATTTTCATGTGGAGAAGTTTTAACTAGTTCTTTTAGTTGTTCCATGTATTGTTTGGTAGCTATCTCATCATGAATCAATGTCCCACAATTTTTTACGCAAGATTCCAGTACCTGAATACATTAATAAACATCAATAAAACAGCAAACAATAAATACAATCTTTTTTTTAAATTATGATATGTTGGATTTATTTTTTGTGGCTAAACTAGTGTACACTTTTTTAAGTTAAAAATGAAATAAGTATGTTTAATATTTGTCAAAGTGAAAAAGAGACTTCTAATGCAGGAACAGAAAACAAATCAATTTCTTACCAGTAAGGCATATAATGCTACATGCGGATTACTGTTTATCATTTTCTTCTTTATAGCAGTGAGTGCAGCTTTTGGTCTAAATATATAAAATATTTAGAAACAGATAGCAGTAATATATTTAACATGAGTATTTTTTTAAGTAAGGTGCTTTAAAGGAATACAATTGACAAACATATGCTATATGCTAAGTAAAAATCTTAATAATTAAGTAAAATAAACTTTTTACAAAAATTATGCTTACTGAACATCGCTCTGACGTATAAGATCACAAATCTGCATAATGGTAGGCCAGTCTGGTTCTAACTGCAAATGACTTGTTGCCTTATCTACGAGTAGATTAATGAGTGACTAAGAAAGCTCCGACATTTTGAACAAATTTCAAAGAAGCTTACCTAATAATTTATCAAAATTCGTCGAACTGCGAAACATTTTGTAACTCTGATGTAATGCGTGTTTTCGCCTTCCCAGAATTTTTAACCACTATACACGAACAATAACCCGTATCAGGCAATCAGCTTGCAACAGCTAAAAAGCAACTTTGACACAATCCTACTTTTCACCACTTTTCTTGTTCCAGTCGTTTCTCTCAGCTCTCGGCTTCAGCTAGTTCGGCTCTTCGTCACAGTAGAGACCCTCTAATCAAAGTCTGGCCACCTTCTCCCTTATTTGTGATTGGTCCGACATTTTTCATTCCAATTTAGCCTGTGGCACACGATGCTTGTTTTCCTACTAAATTGTTAGCTGAATTAGAATCTTGCCACCGTATTGGCTGCGATGCTATCAGTGCCAGCAAGATTCTAATCCAGCTAAGGATAAAATCACATAGTGCGGAATAGGACTGCGAAATACAGAATGCGTCATTGAAGCAACCAATCAGCGCTAAATCTGCACTTTTCCATTGTTACGTCCCGAGGTCCAACCGTTGGTAATTGATACCTGGACAAACCGGGGACCAATGGCGGGTAACAAATCGAGAGTTGCGCGTCCTTTCAGTTAAGAAGAAACCTACCTAGAAACCGGTAATCCCTTCATGAATCTTGCTGGTGGTTCGGTCCGTGGTGCGGGACACGCGCACTCAGATTTTGTCAGATTTTTTCCGGACCGTGTGATTTCACCCTATAACAATCTAGCAGGAAAACAAGCATCGTGTGCTGCAGACTTTAAGCTGTGTTCCAAATATACTGCCAGCATTCAAAATACTATAGTTTACGTTTTGTGTACTATAGATTTTCAGTACTAAGGGTCATTCCACACAACTTGCATAGCCGAATAATCTTATGCATAAAGAAAAATATCCAATTATATTTCTGTCATAAAGACAAACGTAAAATATGATTGGATGATTTTCTTTATGCATATGTTTATACGGCTAGTTTGTATGGAATGGTCCTAAGGGTGAAATCACGGTGCGGAAAAGGACTGCGGAATAGAGAATGCGTCATAGAAGCAATCAATCAGCGTTCTTCTGCGTTATTCCGAATAGTGCTAATTGGTTGTTTCAATGACGCATCCTCTCTTCCGCAGCCCTTTTCTGTACCGTGTGATTTCACCTTTATGTGTTATGCAAAAGTCTGTACTCCCGCTTAAATCATAAACCATAAGAAACTAACTATTAGGTGTACAAAAAAGTTCTGAGCTTTTTTTTGTAAAATTCAATCTTTATTCAAAAACAAATGAAAAAATATTAATCAGCGAAATATTCTCCGTTTGCATCAACGACCTTTTGCCATATTTCGGGGAGCTTGCGAATTCCTTGACGATAGAAACTCACCGGCTTCGAAGCGATAAAGTCATCAATGCATTTTCGTATCTCTTCTAATCTCACGAAATGTGTATCAGCCAAATGATGCTGCAGCGACCGGAATAGGTAGTAATCGGAAGGCGCCATGTCTGGGCTATACGCCGCGTGCGGAAGAAGTTCCCAGCCTAACGCAAAGATATGGTCCTGAGTCGCTTTCGCAACATGAGGTCGAGTATTGTCATGAAGCAAGATCACTTTACGACGTTCTTGGCCAGTAAATGGCCTCTTTTCTTCTAATGCATCACTCAAATTGGTCAATTGTTGTTGGTAGCGGTCTGCCGTGATTGTTTCACCCGGTTGTAACAACTCGTAGTACAACACACCCTTCCAATTCCACCAGATACAGAGCAAAACTTTCTTGGCGTGGATATTGGGCTTTGGCGTCGATGTCGAAGGTTGACCAGGATCAACCCATGATTTTCTACGTTTAGGGTTATCATAAAGAATCCACTTTTTATCGCCTGTAATGATTTTGTGCAGAAAATCTTTTTTCCGGAACTTTGAAAGTAAAGTGAGTGCAGTGTCACGCCGTCGATTTTTGTTGTCTTCGGACAATTCATGCGGAACCCATCTGCCTTTCTTCTGAACCTTTCCCATCGTATGTAATCGTACGGAAATGGCTTGCTGCGTAACGCCAAGCTGTTCTGCAAGCTCCTTTTCAGTTTGCGCAGAGTTTATATCCAGCAGTGCTTGCAATTCGTTCGTTTCAATTTTTTCAGGGCGTCTAGCACGCGATTCATCTTTAAGACTGAAATCTCCTTGGCGAAACTTTTGATACCGTCTTTTACATGTAGCATGACTTACAGCGTTCTCTCCATATGCAGCACAAATCATTGCAGTGGCTTCAGTAGCATTTTTCTTCAGATGAAACGCGAAGTGGATGGAAAATCGAATATGCTCTTTTGTTATTGCCATCGTGAACACTACTGATTTTTGAGGTTATGTGCATCAAACGCCAAACCGTATGGCATTTTAGAAGGCCAAATGTTAACGCTTTAAAACCGCAAAAGGGCGGGAAGATATATAAAATTTAAATTGTTATTTCGGTTGTATCAAATCTAAAGCTCAGAACTTTTTTGTACACTTTTTTGAAAAAAGTTTAATTATATGTATTATAAATTGTATATATTTATATTTATTTTTGTTTATTTTAGTATTATAAATGAATCGAGGAAATAAACACACACGAGCGGCTTAGTAGTATACAACTGTATATTTCACAGTATGTTAAAAAAGAGAGAGAGAGAGAGAGC
>NW_011626950.1:62074-73699 GCF_000204515.1 Acromyrmex echinatior
ATTTTTATCTATTCCATCTATCTAATATTATTTATTTTATTTTTCTTATTTTTCTCTTCCATTATTTTATTTTTATCTAAAAAAATTAAAATATTTTCTCTTATTTTTCTATATTTTATTTATAATAAAAATTTTTATTTTTTATATTTATTATTTATCTTATTTATTTTTATTTTTACCCTTTTTCTTATTACACGTATAATAAATATATATGAATAAATGTTTATTTTCTACTAATCATAAAGACATTGGAATTCTTCATTTTATATTAGTTATTTGATCTGGAATAATTGGATCAGCAATAAGTATACTCATTCAATTAGAATTAGGATCTTGTAGAAATTTTTTAAATTAATAATAATCAAATTTATAATTCTTTAATACGAACCATACATTTATTATAATTTTTTTTATATAGTTATACCTTTTATAATTGGAGGATTCGGAAATTTTTTAGTTCTCCTTATACTCGGCTCTCCTGATAGCTTACCTCCAAATAAATAATATAAGATTTTGACTTTTATCACCATCTCTTACTCTTCTTATTTTAAGAAATTTTTTATATTTAGGAACAAGCATAGGATGAACCCTTTATATCTAATCCCCCCCTTACATCTAATATATTTCACAGAGAACTATCAATTGTTTTAACTATTTTTTCCCTCCATATTGCAAGCATATCTTCAGCTTTTAGGGGCAATTAATTTTATCTCTACAATTTTAAATATATACCTAAAAATTCTCTTACTAGATAAAATTCCTCTTTTAGTTTGATCAATTCTTATCACTGCAGTCTTATATATATATTACTTCTTTCCCTCCCCATTTTTGCCACCATTATTATACTTTTAACAATCCGAAATGTAAGTATCTCCTTTTTTGTACCTCCTCTTCCGGAAGAGGAAATCCTATTTTATATCAACATTTATTTTTTCGGGCATCCCGAAGTTTATATTTTAATCCTCCCAGGATTTGGATTAATTTCTCACATTATTATAAAAGAGGCAAAAAAGAAACTTTTGGATCATTAGGAATAATTTATGCTATAATTACTATTGGATTCCTAGGATTCATTGAGCCCATCATATATTTACTATCGGTCTTGATGTAGATAGGAGCTTATTTCATTTCCGCTACTATAATTATTGCAATTCCCACAGGTATTAAAATTTTTAGATAAATCTCTACTCTTCACGGTATAAAAATTAATTATAATCCTACCCTATGATAATCCATAGGATTTATTTTTCTATTTTCGATAGGAGGATTTACAGGAATTATACTTTCAAATTCTTCTATTGATATTATTCTCCACGATACTTACTACGTAGTAGCTTACTTCCATTATGTATTATCCATAAGAGCAGTATTTTCTATTTTTATAGGATTTATTCACTGAGTCTCTAATCTCCGGATTTAGATTAAATAATTTCTATCTAAATATCAATTTATCTCTATATTTATTGGAGTTAACCTGACCTTCTTCCCCCAACATTTTTTTGGACTTAGAGGAATACCACGCCGTTATTCCGATTCATTCTTATCTTGAAATATCATTTCATCTATTGGATCTTTAATCTCTATCTTAAGATTATCAATCCTATTATTTATTATTTGAGAAGCCTTATCTAAAAAACGATTTATTATTAACATATTCTTTCTTCATTAGAATGATTAAACAAATTCTCCTCCTTTAAATCATAGTTTCTCCTTCAATTTAAATTCCTTCAATTTAAAAAAATTATCTTAATTTAATTCTAATATTTATATTATATATAATAATATTAAAAAATAATAAGATTGGAAGACTGTTTATGTTAAATAACATTATTTTAAATACGAAGCGCTACTATGGTCTGAGTATAAATATTCATATAAATATATATATTCATATAAATGAATTAATTTCAGAAATGATAATTATGTGCCGATATGATTGTCGATCTTTCAACGCAATCAATCTGAAATATTAATAATCCCTCCAAATTTCCCAAATTAATCTTAAAAAACTGTAATAAACTTATTGCGAAAAAATCATTTCTAAAAATCATCGAAAGAATCATTTCTGAAATTAATACATTTATATGAATATATATATTAGTTCAACATCTCAACACTCAGACCGTAGTAGCGCTTCATATTTAAAATAATATTAAAAAACTTTTATTTAATATGGCAGACTTAAAGTGCTTTGGATTTAAATTCCAACTATAAAGATTTTTAACTATATCTTTTATTAAAAATTAATATTTAATCTATTTCTCTTCAAAATTCAAATTCCCTTATGATATTGGGTCATCTACAAAGTATCCGCGGTACTTTGTCACTAGATATATGACCATCAACACACATAGTGACAAAAAACTGCGGATACTTTTTAGATGACCCAATATAATAATCTTAAAACGTATTTAAAGTTTTACAACCGATTAGTTTGCATCTGACCACGTGCTACTCACATATTTACTATAGTTCCGTTACGAATTTCAATATAATATTTTAGAGACATATTTTTAAGACTTCAAGTATTACAAAAATGCAAATAAGAAAAAAATCGATTTTTTGAATCCACAGTGGTGTTCCCCCTTAAGAAATTGACCAATTACAGTTGAATGCGAGGAGAATAATGTCACGTCCGCAATTCATCTTTCTTGTCCAATAATTATTTTTGAACAGACTTGCTAACAATAGTACACGCCCGAGTAGTACACGCGGGCATCTCTTGGAATGTACCTTCTCTCCACACTATATTCTCTTCGCTGTGTTCAGATTCTTCACCGGGTGGGTGATCGCTGGGTAAAGACTTAAACACAATAGGCACAGGCAACAGGGAATAATGAGCCGTTCAATCAGAGCTCTGGTGTGTAAATTCGATATTACATCTCAGAGCTCTGATTAGATGACTCGTTATTTCCTGTTGCCTGTGTCTATTGCCTGTGCTTATTGTGTTTAAGCCTTAACTGAGTGAGTGGGCGGAGCTTAGCAAAAAATATCGGAGTGATTTGGAAATCCGAACGCATTCTAAAACAAGAATATCCTATAGGCATCGGTTACAGCAAATAGTAACGTAAATATATCAAATTTAATATGAATTACATATATAATTAAATTACATATAACTAAAATATATGTATTATATCATCTAAAAAGTATCCGCGGTTTTTTGTCACTAGATGTGTGTTGATGGTCATATATCTAGTGACAAAGTACCGCGGATACTTTTTAGATGACCTAATATATGATAAAAAATATAAGATAAATATTTTATCAGTATCTAAGTCCCGATCCATAAAACTTAATAGATGATTAAATACTTGGCCTCCTTTGAGTATGGTTTATACTATTTATAACATACAGGCATAACCTGAAATTTAAATTTTCGTATAAATGCACGTCAAACATGCTGGGATAGCACAGGAAGTGCTTTAATGTGCCATTCATACCGGCTTAAGGAACTGGGTGGTTTTTTTTATCCTGCCAGGGATAGAGTAGGAATCTGAACGTTTCATCTAAGGACTCAATAAAGGCACTCAAAAGGAATTTGAACGCTTTCCGAGTGTCTGGGTGGAGAATCTGAACGCAACCCTTGAGACCCTAAAAGACTCGCCAACTCGTCACATGACTGTGGGTGAATCTGATTGGCTAGGATATGGATCGCACATTTGTGCTCCATGAAGATGTACTATAACTTCAACCTATTCTGATAGAATACATGTGCGCGTGTTACATGCTGGAACAGTTTTGTTGCCTATTGTTTTGACTATTTTTGGTAAGTTAATTTATCACATCATTTTATTACATCATTTATGTAAAATTGTGAGAAAACGCAATGTATATGTTGTCGCGAATAAGTTTTGAATAAACTTTATGTATTGTTAAAATAAGTAGTAAGTTAGAGATACTTGTTTCATTAATAATGTAATTCTCTTGTGATAGATTTGGATTATACAATATATATATTGACGCGATGCCACATATTTATTATGCATCCAGATGTTTTAATAAATCCGGTGAAGGATACACATTGGTCAAATTTCCCAAGAAGATTAATATTGAAATGCATGGGCAGATGCTGCTTTAAGCGAGATCGCTTTAAGATCTTTGAATAATTTAAGATTATGAAATGAGTGTTCATCGTAATAATGCTATGCAAAATCTAAATAAAAATAGTTTAAAAAGTGCTTCTCCATTTAACGCTTTCCTCATTTCAAATATACTTTGGGTCATTAGATATATGTCTACGTTGAATTTTTATTTTCTGTGGAGCAAATACATATTTTAAATAAATATTTTGTTTTTATTTTCTGTAGTATAATACACATTTTTACACATTGAATTTGTCATTATTTAATGAGTATACATAAAAAGATTAATTTAAACAATTTTTAATTGAAATTATATGGTTACAAGAATAATGGCAAAAACATGATGATATCGAACCATACGATGTTATTTTGTTACTTCCTTCTAGCAATTTATCACCAATATATTGGGTCATCTAAAAAGTATCCGCGGTACTTTGTCACTAGATACATGACCATCAACACACATCAACTGACAAAAAACTGCGGATACTTTTTAGATGACCCAATATCTCATGGCTCAAAGTGTACCTAAAATGTGGAAAGCATTAAATAGAGAAGCACTTTTTCAACTATTTTTTATTTGAATTCTGCATAGCATTATTATGATGAACACTCACTTCTCACAATCTTAAATTATCCAAGGATCTTGATGCATTCTCGCCCAAAGCATCTGCCCATGTATTTTGATATTGGTCTTCCTTGGGAAATCTGACCAATGTGTATCCTTCACTGGATTATTAAAACATCTGGATGCACAACAAATATGTAGTATCGCCAAAATATATAAAATCTAAATCTATGACAAGAGAATTACATTATTAATGGAACAGATTCCTCTAACTTGCATATTACTTATTTTTAATAATGAAGCGTTTATTGATTCAAAGCTTATTCGTGACAGTATATACATTGCTTTTTCTTCACAATTTTACATAGATGTGATAAATTAACTTACCAAAAATAGTTAAAACAATAGGCAACAAAAGCTACTCCAACATGTAACACGCGTACACATATTCTATCAGAATAGGTTGAGTTATAGTACATCTTCATGGAGCACAAATGTACGATTTATACCCCAGCCAATCAGAATCACCACAGTCACGTGACGAGTTGGCGAGTCTCTCTTTTTAGAGTCTTTACCCCACACCTATCAACGACGGTACGGTCAATGGAAGGGGGCTTTAGGGACGCCCATGGAAATAATTTAGAGAAATCGTAGAGTAGTAGTGCGCACCATACAGAAGAGCCACGAACTTCTTTCACTGGCCTAGTTTCCACCGAGGGTTTAGTCCGAATCAGGGGGTCGATTCTGTATCTTCAAATAAAGTGAAAATTTCATTTGTTCACAAAAGTGAACAAATTTTTCTAGGTGGTGACCAATAAAATTATCAGTATTCTAGTAAATTCGCTTACCTTTGTAATTTTTATTTCAAGATATAAAATCGATTCTCAAGGCCTCTATTCTTGAAAAGCGTCGCATACGAAAAACTAAGGAAATACAATAGTATGCGTTACATATACTATAGCATTTCTCTAGTTTTTCGTGTGCGATACTTTTCAAGAATAGGGCCCCAGAATGTAAAAACCAACCAACCACAATCGAGCATTTTCCTATCGTTCGATTGATCGAAACAGGGAAATACTCTATTGTAGTTGGTTGGTTTTTATATTGGGTCATCTAAAAAGTATCCGCGGTACTTTGTCACTAGATATACGACCATCAACACACATCTAGTGACAAAAAACCGCGGATACTTTTTAGATGACCCAATATAATCTGGATTAAACCCTCGATGGAAACTAGGTTACTGTCCGACAAAATCACCACTCCAGTTTTTTTAAACGCCGCGTGCGAACGTAAGTCTGAACGCGACTTTCTCGCATTTCATTTCTAAATCAAAGAATTCCAATCCTAATTTTAAATCCAAATCAGAGACTCGAATCGGACTGAAACCGAAACCAATAATCGGGCTGTAACCGTTATTTTTGTCGGACCGAAATCGATAACCGGACTGAAATGCGAAGCTAATAGATCGAAACCGTAACCGGATCGAAAATGTTTTTCTGGTTTTTCAATCCAGTTTTCAGTTCGGATTTTTTAATCTCTTCGGTATGTACGATCGACTATAGTCTGCAGCCACCAAACATATTTCCATGATGTAATCATACATATTCCTACGGCCGAGCGTCGACTATGGTGAACAACAAAAACAATGCGTTCCCCTTTTACAGTCGAAAGAGAGAGAGGAATGCTCGCTTGTGGTGATCAGTTTTTACATCACTTATAAAAATGGATAAAGACTGTCCTTAACTTCCATGACAATCAGTAAATAATTGTAAAAGACACGAGAAGACCGAGAAGTTTATCAAAATTTGTTCAATGCATAATCTATTTTTATTTCACGTTTCTCTTTTGCCACTATTTACTGACTCAGAAAGGGCCAAGGGGGAAGTAACGATAGTCTTCGCCCATTTTTACAAATGTTTTAAAGCAATCTTATTATTTGATTTTACTTAAATTCTTTTTATTTATAAATGTTATGTAAGAAACTTTAACGTGTCATTTCTCACTTATGATCCAATGTTGCCACTACCACAGCAATTACTCAGGAGAGTCTCTTAAAGAGGAAAAGGATTTAAGGGCAATATTAGAGTATTTTAAGTAGCAATATTATGGACACAGAGTGTCCACGGAGTGTTACTTTCTTATTTCCTTGCTTGATTATGATAATTTACGTAAGAATAATATGTTATTTTATAGAAAATTCAAAAAGCTGTAAACGACCATTGACGACGTTAGAAATCGCTGACGTAGTCAAAATAGATGACGTCGCAGAAGATAATAAAAGTGAAACAGCAGCAAAAAAAAATGATCTGTTAACTTTACACTAGGTTAGAGTTAGAATACTTGCTCGTTTCTACCAATGCAATTAATTGTCTTAAAATAAACATGAATTTCCTTAAATATGCAATTTATGTTTGTTGTATTATCTTCCTCTACAGTAGATAATCATATACCGTAACCGAAAAAAACTTCAATCCAAATGATTATGGTCACCGTTATTGGTAAAAGAACCGAAACCGCTTGGATTTCGGACTTTTTCGATCCGTAATCAAAAAAGACCGAAAAAAACCGAAACCATTAATTATCGGTAAAAGAATCGGAACCGAAACCGAAACCAAAAATTGGGTATAGCTTCTGACCATGACCGTAACCGAATCGAAATTTCATTTCTGTCATTGATTCAAACATTAATCCAATTTCTAAATCATAAATCCTAATTTGTAAATTGTAATTTTTAATTAACTTAGAATTAAATCTGTCTCGTGTAAAATTAGTTATCAAGGCATTAACTAGTGTACGAATTATTATTAAATATGCATTTATTGTAATTAATCTCATTCGAGTGTGCATTTCATGGATATCTCCATTCTCTTGGTTAATTTATCTTAACGCTAATAATACGAGTAATATAACTGCTATCGAATATTAACAAAAGGTGATCGCGCGTGCTTATTGGTGCGACTCGAATCAGCTAAATTCGTCCAGAGAGCAGTAGAGGCCTTGGTACCTTAACCATTTCTTTCCACTGACATTCGGGAACACCAGAGGACATTTGACTAGGCACTTCAAGGTAAGCAAGCTTCTTTCCACATTCTGATAATTGGAATTTGCCGCCAATGAATTGCATTTAGCATGTATCCCATGTATCCGCGTTCGCACCTATCGATGCTTGAATTTTGGCGGTTAGTCTGTACTTCACATGGTTACGTAGTGCATATTGCGTATCTTTACTATTTTTTCAGCATAGAGAAAGTGGTACCATCAAATGTCCTGAATGTTATACTTTCGCGTCGGAAAACGAAAAGAAAAATTATCAAGGGGTCTTACGGCATTACATTCATTTAGGGCTCCCTGAATGTTTCGAATTTTGTAGTGCATGTTCTATATTAACTATCACGCAGCATGCCGTCGCAAGTTGTCCCGATTGTCCCGAAGTATTAGAAAGATTCGTCGTTTACCTAGGGAGAGCAGGAGAGTAACCGTGAAATGATTCGGAATTCATTATAATCGGAATATCTAGCGCTCGCCTTTAACCAATCGGTAACTTAGACAAATTCGGCTACAACTCTCTTTGATACGCGGAATCGCTAATTTCGTATCACACATATCTCAGGTTAGTTCGAAACCGGGGAACCGGCCGAGCCTCCCTGAGACATAACAATAATCGATTGCGATTCGTCCATTTCTTATGGCTTAAGGTTTAAAAATCTGTTGTAGATCCGGACTAATAAAAATACGAGATCTGATAAAAAATAAGCGAACTTTTTAAATTACTCGGCAATGAAGCGTCCTAGCGACGTGCGGTTTGCAGTGCTACAATCGTTACAATCTTCCGAGTAACTGGCTTTTTTTAAATTGTTTACGTTTCGTTTAGTTTTAGAGTTATTGCTCTTTGAGTGCAACGTGTTCGTGATGATTTTCGCCTCGAACTGAATTTTTATTTTGGAAACTGATTTTAATTTTGGGAACAAGAAAAAGTCGCAGGAAACAACCCTGACGAAATTATGGAACTTTATAAAACGTTGACAACCATTTGCTGACGATTTCTTAAGAGTTTATACGTTTTCAAATTGTTCAAAAAGTCTAACAGTGAATTCTTTGCACGAAGGCGCATCAGCGTTTACTAAACATTTTTTTTGGAAAGCGTTACTTTAAACTATAAGAACGTTTACAAAACAACATTGGATTTTAAACACTTTCAAAACGCTATAAAATAAGTAGTATCAGTATATATCGTTTCATGAAAATTCTGTAATGCTAAAGTAACGCTTTCCAAAAAATGTTTAACGCTGATGCGCCTTCGTGCAGAGAGTTCACTGTCAGACTTTTCGAACATTTAGCAAACGCTTTTCTCAATACCGTGAGACAAGCATTTTCCTTCCGTTCAACAAACGCTGTTTCAATGTGGCGAATTATTAAATCTCAGTAAACGTTTTGTAAGGCTTTTACGCAAACGGCTTAAAGACGCCCAAAAAATGTTTTCCTCAACTCCAAAAAAACTCCGTTTTTCTTCCATTTAGCAAACATTCTTCTACATATCCAATTTTCAAGCATGCACAACACCGTCCACTAGAGGGACATAATGAAATACAATTTCTCGTATTTAAAAGACCACTTTAAATAGAATAAAAGGCGCGGTATGATAAGATTTCTCAATGAAAAATTTTGTACTTTTTTTTTATAAAACGTCTGCATTTAGCAAACTCGACACTTGAATGTTCATGTGAACGTTCAAACAAACATTTATGAAACTTTTTATTTTCAGAGAATACCTTCCAAACGCTGCAGCGTTTTACGAATACTCTACTGGCCGTTTCTAAATTCTCAACAAATTCTTGCAAACGCTTATGTAAATGTTAAACAAACATTTATGAAACTTCTCATTTTTGTCAGGAAAAGTCTGAGGAGGGAGAGGACAATTATCTGATTTTTAGCACAAAACTTGCAAATTGATAAGGCAGGCGCATTGTCATAGTGAAGGAGCCATGAGTTGTTTCATCATAATTGTGGTCTCTTTTTGCGAATTTTTTCGCGAAAATTTTTTAAAACGCCATCGTAGCACTGACAATTGATTGTTTGATCTTGAGGCAAAAATTGCAAAAATTCATTTTGAAGCGAAAATCGCCACGAACACTAAAACACGTTGTACTTAAATAGCACTAACTCTGAAACTAAACGAGATGTAAACAATTTTTAAAAAACTAGTTACTCGGAAGATTATAATGATCGTAGTGAAGCAAATCGCATGTCGCTAGGACGTTCCGTTGCTGAATAATTCAAAGAGTTCGCTTATTTTTTTATCAGAGGGTTTGTTTTCTGTTCCTGAACGAGGATTGCACTAGAACTGAACTGAATTGAACTAATACAATCCAGAATTGACGAGTGTAAGCATGCAGACAAGGAATAAAAAATGTTTTAGTGCAAAATAAAAATGGCGTCCTATATTGTTTACATGGAAATATTAGATTTGTGTGATGAAAATGAATGGTGCAATTTCATTTAAAAAATTCTTAATTAAAGATAACACAAAATGATGACACAAAATGTTTTTATATGTAGGCTTGCTATTATTTAAACATATTTATCATTTTTTTACTCATAAATTCTCGAATTATTTAGAAAACGCTCCTCATCTTCAATTTTAATAAAATTATGCTCATTGTCACATTTTTGCATGAAACAGAAGAATCTGGTAGTAAAATGTCATGCCTATAAGCGTTAAATGACATTGTGATTAGGAAATCTGTCACACCGACTTAATGCAGCGCTATATATACATATTTTAGTCTGAATTTATTTAAAATCGTTATTTCATCTCCGATATTAATGAAATTAGGCTCATTCGATGCATTTTTATTCAAAACAAAAGTTTGCACTATTCTTGCTATGTGTGAAAAGTTGTAAACCTCTAAATGATGAAAGAAAGATTATTTGAATATTAAACAAACGTTAATATATCGCTGTAGAAACAAGTTAGTAAAAAACCTATGCACATATAGCCATAAAGCATAAAAATGATTACAGCACATGCTTTCATCGCGATATTTCGCAGCTGACATATTTCCTAACCTCAATAGTTTTCAACGCTTAATATCTCGATTAGGCATAATATTTTACTATCAGATTCGATAATTATGAAGGAGATGACCAACCGATTTTAATGAAATTAAGCTCGTTCGACACGTTTTTGAAATGAACGAATCTAGCAGAAAAAAGTGTCGCTCTGCCTCGAACCGAGATATTAAGCGTTAAAGTTGATGATCATGGAGGTTAGAAAATTTGTCATACCGACTACATGTAGCGCTATGAGTATGCTTTCTTCATGCTCTGTAACCTCTTGCGCATGCGTTTAATCACTTTTTAAGTACTTTTCGTACAATAGAGTGCACAAAATTTAAAATCAAATAAAAAAATGAATGTTACTCGTGCAATGTTTCTATTATATATAGTTCTATTCCAAATAAATCATAACTTATGTGGACAGTGGAGTGTGTAGACAGTAACGCTTGGGTTCGAGGCGGCTACGTTGCCCTGAACAAAAGAAAATAACATCCCAGCCGCTTGGAAGTTACAGCCTAGATAATATCTACTTGAAATCTGGGCTCTGGGCTATGATCAAAGTCTCGCTACAAATATTGTACTTTGAAGCATTTGATGGACCAATTAGAAGAAAAAATTTTACAAACTGACCAATTAAAAAACGCTTCAAAGCGTTTACAGCGTTACCGTATCCCTGGAGACACTGGTAGTGTCTCGGCGCTAAGCCATGGCGCGAAACACGGACGTGCGTCCTTTACGCGAACCAGTGAGTTGCGTCAAATCGAAGTTATCGGAAACTCAATAAGGACTCAATCAATAAAATTCTAAGTGTGCTCAATCGATTACAACCATTCAAAATATTGGGTCATCTAAAAAGTATCCGCAATTTTTTGTCACTAGATGTGTGTTGATGGTCATATATCTAGTGACAAA
>NW_011626950.1:73720-84632 GCF_000204515.1 Acromyrmex echinatior
ATCAACACCATCTAGTGACAAAAAACCGCGGATACTTTGTCACTAGATATATGACCATCAACACACATCTAGTGACAAAAAACTGCGGATACTTTTTAGATGACCCAATATAATAAGTGTTTTTATTTTTTCCGTACGTATCCTACAAGTAGAGATATCGCGACGCAAAATTCCGAACTGCCATTTTTTCAGATTCAGATTAAGATACGTCGTTATCGTCAATTGCATTCCACATATTCCTTTCGTGTCTTTCTAACATTCTTTATGTAAGAAGCGCTATATATTGGGTCATCTAAAAAGTATCCGCGGTTTTTTGTCACTAGATGTGTGTTGATGGTCATATATCTAGTGACAAAGTATCGCGGATACTTTTTAGATGACCCAATACATGATCAGCGAGCGCTGTGATCTGAAGACACGACAGTGTCGCGGCGCTAAGTATGGCGTGAGTCTGTACTGCAATAGTGTCTCGGTCAGTTTTTTCAAAACAGGATCGGTAAAATCGGTATAACAATAAAACACATTGGTAATTGCTAAAAACTAGGAAAATAATTTAAAAAGCAATTTATTCGATCTCAATCTTCATTTGTTTATAATTTAATATTTAACAATAGAAGATTAAATAGAAACGAAATTATTCGCTGGTATTTGTTAATTAAGCTAGGAAATAATAATGAAAAACCGATTTATTTATAATTAATATTTAACAAAAGAAAATCGAATGGAAATGGAATTATATACTGGTATTTGTTAATTAAGCTAGGAAATGATAATGACAAAGCAATTTATTCGATAACGATTTCTATTTGTTTATAACTCAATATTTAATAAAAGGAGATTGGATGAAAACGAAATTATACGCTGGTAATTGTTAACCTAGCTATTTTATAAACAAATAAAAATAAATCACTTTTTCATTATCATTTCTTAGCTTGGTTAACAATTATTAGCGTATAATTTTGTTTCCATCCGATCTCCTTTTGTTAAATATTGAGTTATTGAGTTATAAACAAATGGAGATTGAAATGAAATAAATCGTTATCTTCTGGCTTAGTTAACAAATATAGGGTGCTTTCTAATTGTTTAACACATCTTAACATAAACATACACAGGAATGCACAAAGTGTATTATTGTGCACGATTCAATTGGAAGATTCAGAATGTATACGCTGTGTGGTTTAGGATAGAATTAGATTAAATGTAGCTTTTTCCACCTGTATTTAATAAAAAAAAGTTAAAGTGGCGACCACCAACGTCTTCCAATCTTATTTATAACCGCTCAGTTAGTAACGTGTAATTATCATTACAGAAAACCAAGCTTACACAGTTTTAACTGAGAACAAATGCATAACATTGTATCAACGATAACAATTAGAAAGCAACTGGTATCGCCATGTGCACGAAAATGTCTAGAGATATTGCAATTGGAAAGCATCCATTGTGTATAATTACATTTCCGTTCGATCTCCTTTTGTTAAATAATAAGTTATAAACAAATGGAGATCGAAATCGAATAAATCGCTTTGTCATTATCATTTACTAACTTAGTTAACAATATGATATTTACTGTTAGTAATATCATTTTACTTATTCTATTGGTTACTGGCACTGTGATTGTTCATTTAATTCTTTATTCAATATTTAATTTAAGAAATAAATTATGAAAGATTTAGAAAGAGAAACTAATTGTAAGGTAAAGGCATTATAAAATATGTCACACAAAGATTGAGAGCCGATTTCATCAACGCCGATCAAGCTTAATCGTAATTAACAGTCAACCGCAATTGGTCGATTCTACTAAACAGCAAAAGCGATTGATCAGTCAACGGCCGATTAAGCTAACTGGCGTTGATAAAACTAATCCTGAGTATGCCAACTTCTCAAAATATATCTCGCGTTTCACAGTTGGCAGTCTTTGCCTCTTATGCGACATACATAAAGGCCTTTTCATGCTGATGCTCGATGCTCATTTTCAGCGTTAAAATCAAATGACATTTGATATTCATCAACTTCTATCCTTAAGCTCGATGTTTATGATGCTAGGGGCCAGTTTCACCAATGCCAGTTACATTAATTGACCGTTGACTGACTACTCGCGTTTTCTGTTTAGTAGAATAGACCTATTGCAGTTGACAGTTAATCACGATTAAGCTTGATTGGCATTGGTGAAACGATCTTAGAAACCGGTCCGAGATCTCGGACAGAAAAGGAATTAACAAATCATCATTTGATCATATAACTATTGTGATCACGTAACTATTGGTTAATTCTTTCTTTATCCGAGGTCTTGGACCGATTTTTAGCATCATGGACTATAGATAGAGACGACGGAGATTTCAAGAGAGATACGTCCAACTGAGCATACCACATGGCATATATTCATAGACAGAATTTATATTGGGTCATCTAAAAAGTATCCGCAGTACTTTGTCACTAGATATATGACCATCAACACACATCTAGTGACAAAAAACCGCGGATACTTTTTAGATGATCCAATATTTAATCTTAAGTATAAGTCATGAACCAATTAGAAGGCAACATTAGCGACTTAAGGCATTAAAGCCGATTCTACATTAGTTGCGAGCTGATCGCAAGTTCGTTGCGATAGCCAATCTAAAACTCGGATTTTTAAATTAACGTTTCATATTGGCTGTCACAACTTGCGACCAGCTTGCAATTAATGTAGAACCGACTTAAGACGGTTAAAATAAGAACCGACTATAAATACCCGCCTATGAGAGAGTGGCAAATTGCATCACTTGAATGACAGCGTCCAATCAGGACGGGGATCACATGATTAGTTTTCTCCAATCTCTTCCATTTCCATGCTTATGGAGCTTTGATGACCGCGTCCAATCAAAGGATCAGAGGAGACGGGTCACGTGATTCCGTTGGCTACTCCTTTTGAGATTCTCTAGACGCCATTCTCTTTACTTTCCTCTCCGACCTCTTGTGTTTCCCATGGGCGGGAATTAAATTTTTGGATTTTGGAAAGTATGACCGGTTTCAAACGCGCATCAATTACGTCGTAATTACAATATTATAATAATTGCTTACTATATTATTGCTTATTATATTATTGTAGAATATATACATAATATGTTAATAATAAAAAATTTAAATAATAAAATAAAAATCATGTAGGAAAGAAAATATTTTAATGATATTTGCCGGAAGATATGCTCCTAGTATACTTTTTGTATCGCGACGCTCCTGGGGCACAGCGTCACGTGGGCTCGGCCATCGAGTCTCGAGTGGTAGTGGGGGTCGCCTCAGAAATCTGCCCGAAATGGGCAACTAATTCCGAGCATTGCTGTACACTACTTCATGCTATCGTGTTTAATTTTGCTTCCATTTTTTAATTTTTAATGTCACACTGGCTCTACACCGTCTCTTTGAGATCGTAAAGCAAAACTCCACTTTGTGCATAAAATTTGCACTACACTATAGCCACGTTACATTGAATGAGTTCGCCTATCACCAGCCAAGGAAACACGCTACACTGTCTGAGTGTTGCACTGGTGGGCGGCTAATAGTGCAGCCAAGAGAAAATATAAGTATCCAATCCAATTAATAGTAGTTTTAATTTTTTTTCAAGGATATTCTTATTCAAAATTATTCTTATTCCAACCCAAGTAATAGCAACTTTAATTCTCTGTCAAAAATTATTACTCTTCGAACAAAATTAATGTATCAAATGAAAAATTAAAACTCAGATACTACAATCTTAACCAAACAAGTTAAATTCTATCAAATTTTATCAAAAAAGTAAAACAGAATAATAATTTTTTCACTGAATCGATGATTAACTATAAGTGGTCTATTTTACTAAACAGCAAACACGAAATCGGTCCAAATGATTCTTTACGAAAAGCACGCACGCTTAGCGTTTTTTTAACCATTTTTTAGAAAGGTAAATTTGTATAAATACGAGGGCAAGTCAATAAGTTTTTAGAAAAACATAGTAAAACACATTTTTTTTATCGATTGATTTTTATTTCTCAATCTCCTTTCAACTTGATACACTTGATCCAACAATTCTCCAAGGCGTCACTTTTTCAAGGCGTCCGAATAATATGATTTGTCCAACCCTTTAAAATAAGCCTCTGTTTCGGCGATGAACTGCTCTCTGGTGATAAATCTCTTTCCTCCGAACTATTTCTTCAGGTCTGGAACAGGAAATAATCGCAGGGGGCTAAATCTGGTGAATATGCTGGATGGGCATTTCGTAGCGGAATTTGTTGAATTTGACCATCAGTGCTGGGCACATGTGAACCCATGCATTGTTTTGATGGAAGAGCACTTTCTTCTTCGCCAAATGGGGACATTTTTTCTTTAAAATATTGTTGAATAAGGCTGCAGTCCAATAAGGCTGCGTAGTAATCGCCATTGATCATTTGCTTCAACGGAAGGTAATCGATATGAATTAAACCGTGTGCATCCCAAAAAACTGTGGCCTTTCTGGCCGACTTCATGGTTTTCACCTTCTTCGGAGCTGGTTCATTCGGAGAAGTCCATTGTTTTGACTGTTCGTCTCGAGTGTGAAGTAATGGATCCATGTTTCGTCCACAGTAATGAATCGACGCAAAAATTCATCTGGATTACGTTAAAACATCTCCAAACATTGTTATTAAATCGTCGCACGGTTGCGCTTATGGTTCACGGTGAGTAAAGGCGGCACTCATCTTGCCGATAGCTTTTTCATACCCAATTATTCGTGCAAAATTGAAATCACTGTGCCATGTGATATGCCTGTGGCCTCAACAAGCGCGCGAACATTCACTCGTCGATCAGTGAAAACAATATCGGATTTTATCGATGATTTCTGGCGTAGCAGCCTCAATTGAATGTTCCGAACGAGGTGCATCACATGTGGATGTACGACCACGTTTAAATTCATTCACCCAATTGTATATAGTCGCAAACGTTGCAGATGTGCTATGAACATTATCCAACTCTGCTTTGATTTCTTTCGGCATTAAACCTTTCATATGTGGATGTTTGATTACTGCACGAAACTCGTTTTTTTCCATTTTGCAAAAAAGATTATTCGCTTTAATCGTCCACAGAAATGAAACCATGCGATGAATTCCGCTCAAAATTTGACAGTAATCAGCTGAAAGATGCTACTTATCAAAAAGTAATGTGATATTATGGGAATAAGTAATTCGATTGATGAGTCAAATTCTCAAGACAAGCCCACGCTTGTCGTATGATGTGATATAAGAGGTAATGATCGATACCTTTCTTGTAACTGGTAACGATAAATCTTTATTACTCGAGCTCGAATGTGATCGTACAGGATGAGTGCCATAATCTATCTGCTCTTATTTTTTCTCTAACGCTGCTTATAGGCAACTCGCAACCTACAAAATCCCTAGACTTTCTACACTCGCTGCACTAGAGAGGTGTTGAGAACGTAGTTCCAATACAACATGTAGGGAACTACGTTCTCAATAATTTACATTATTTACTTCGAATTACATTTGCAAGGATTTGCGTCACAAAATATGTGATAAGTATTTGTTATTATAAAACTATTCTGATTCTCACGAATAACTATGTATTGTTTAAGTAATATTATTATGATAATGTTATTATGAAAACGTATTTTCTTTCTTAATTTTAAATAGAATCTGGAAATTCCGTGTTTCACACGAAGTTGCACACTTTTCTTCTTATAATAAGAAATCCTAGACGCAACCGAAAACAGTTCATGAGCGATTTAACATTGTTTAATTTCAATTTCTTGGACCTCAATTTACTCTATTAATTCGTACCATAAGTTGTTTTATCATGTTTTTTGACTAGTAATTGTTATATTAATTCTATGTATTGTATTTCTTTTTTTGACATCTTGACATTTCTATGTATTGATGACGATTAAATCTTGACCGAACCGTCTACGTTATTATATGATAACTTTAAATATATTGACTTTTGTTTAAATCTAGCGTTGTGGCTGTGTGCTCCTTTTTATTTATATTTTGTATCTATAAGCCATCTTGAAACAGTTTAAATTTTAAAGAACAAACAATTTCAACTTATCAGAAACCGTGTATTCCAATGTATCCTATTTCTGATTGGTTCTGATCATTTATTCTTTATTCCTAATTCCTTATTCCTTCTATTGAGCGCAGGGCCTGAACTAGAGTCCCTGGAAAAACAGAGTCTGCCCATGCTCTCAAAATGTCAAATAAAAGTTATGGGGATCTTAGTACTTACACTTGTATACACTTTCGTACTTAGGAATTAATTCTGTGACGAGAGTATATCTACACAACTTACGTAATAAACATGTGCATAAAGAAAATTATCCAATCATATTTTACGTGTGTCTTTATAGAAGAAATACGATTGGATAATTTTCTTTATGCAAATAATAATTTTTTTTTATGCACATAATTTTCTTTATACGTTAAGCGGCTATACAAGTTTGTGTGAATATACTCTGAAAGCCGCAGCACAGACTTTTGCATAACGTATTGTGCATAATCAAATCAATTAATCAGAATCTTTCATTTCCTCCATTCTATAAAAAAAAAAGAATTTCGATTGGCTAATTCTCTTATGCATTATGCAAAAGTCTGTGCTGCGACCATTAAACCGGGATGAACGTGCTTGGGTTACATGACATTTTTCCGAAAAACTAGATTAAAAAATATTAATATTGGGTCATCTAAAAAGTATCCGCGGTTTTTTAGATGACCCAATACTAACTAAAACCCCTAGGTAACACGATTTTAATTTGTAACAACAACGGATTAGTAATACTGTTGAAATAGTAAGTCCTATAAGTTTGTAGTACTTAGGCCCTGCGCACAATAGCGGGAATAAGGAATTAGGAATAAAGGATAACCGATTTTAACCTATCTGAAATTGGATACATCGGAATACATGATTTTTGATAGATTGAAATATAGTATTAATATTTATTCCTATTCTTAATATTTCCTCCATTGTGCGCAGGGTCTTATGGATGAATTTATAAGGTTTGTTTTCTGTTCCTGCACTGGTTGCACTAATTCAAAAAGTGTACACTAAAACCTTTTCTGTTCCCAAAATGGCGTCAGCGACGATGTTTTTTGTTCCAGTGCAACTAGAACATTAGAAACAGGTATTCGCGTCCACCATTTTTATTCCTTTTCCCACTCCTTGCTCCGTCCCCATTCCATCACTGTGACGGATTATGATTTATATTTGCTGCTTGAAATTTTGCTCCTTTCATTCCATTTTTGCTCTCAAAATCAGTTAAATATTTATCGTAATATTAGTGCAGGACTTGAAGAGTGTTTGGCGTTCAGGTTATTTTTAGATAAGGTGCCAAATGTGTATGTTAATTTGAAGAAAAAGATTGAAATTTCTCGTCTGCGAGGAAGTTTGTGAAATGATGTTTATTCACAAGTCATGTATTTATTTTACAGCAATACAGCAAGTTGTCGATGAATATTATCCGCAGGAAATTTAAATAATCGAATATATTTTTCTGATCTATTGATACAGTTTACCGCAACACAAGGCATTTTATAAATTTTTTTGCCTTCTTTAATATATATTTCAGTTTTTTTTTATTCTTTTCGTCTCTTAGTTTTATGGTAAAATTTCGAAGTGCAGAAATACATAAATACGAAGCTACAAGATTTCCAACAGTTTAGAAGCTATAACCTATAACAACCATAACCTTCTCAGCTCAGCGGCGGAGTAGAAATGACGAAAGAAGTAAAAATGGCGGATACTCACGTTTATATGTAGTGCCTTAGTACAACAGAACTCAAGGTGCCGTCCCATGTATACGGAATCAGAACGACGGATTTCTTACTAGAAAGTTCACTCTTTATTTCGTTCCGTAAGAAGTTTCTCTACTGTATCGGAACTACCGGAATCATGGCCGGAACCGTATAGAAATATACAGAATCAACGAAATATCATGTCGATTGCAGGTTATGTCGATCCGGTTATTGTTGATGGTTGAAAATTTGACAACTTCGAAAAGAAAATTAATAATTTTTATTTTTCAATACGACATATTTTTGTTTTGTACATACGTATATATGCCTATATATATGCCCATATATACGTTATATACATAGTACAACTAATGCTAGCAATTCTTCAAATAATACCGATGTCATTCTGAAGTAATTGAAGAACTTCTCACGATTGATCATTTGCATTTCAACGACTAAATTGTCACTTGCGCTTTGGAGACGCCTTATTCTTTATGTAAACATTGACTGTATCCAGAATTTTTGTTTTTTTGTATATTTCTGCTATTGCGAAAACGTTATAAGCTAAATAAAATTTTCGCCTATTTTTAAATACCGAATTAACACGTCAACTTGGCACATTTCTTGCCATTCGCAATAATTTTAACATTAGTAATAACACTACTTTTTTCCATCGTTGTAGATTTACAAAAAAAGTTTCTGAATATTCATTTCAGTTTTTAGATTCAACCAACTCAGCTGAACATGCTATTCCGTTCTGTACAAATTTTCTCTACTTGTTCCATGTAACCGGAACGTAATGGAATTTTAGTAACAAAATAATCTCTAATCTCTATTATAACGTGAAAAAAATGTGCATAAAATGTATTCACGTTCTAACAAAAAATTAATAATATGTTATAAATATAAAAAGTAGAATAGTAATATGAATAGTGTTTAAATATAAAAGTATTTGAGTATAAAAGTATGACAATAATTCTCTGTATTTACAGAACACACAATGCCATACAGTTGCGTAATAAAATGTTCCAATTCATGGTAATACAATGCAATGAAGACAGGTAATATTATACAATGCATTATCTTACCAAAAATTGTGGCGTGTTGATTTGGTAAGGATGGACGAGACGATGGATTTAGTTCACAAAAAAACAGATTTATTAGAATATAGTGCTCACTATATTATACCGTGCAGAAGCCATAACTCGCTGTTTAAGAAGGAGAATATAATTTGAGAGACGCGAAAGCTGCTTTTACGTTATCTGATCTTTTTCGATATTACGTCATTTATCGATCGCGTTAATCCTGTGCCAATATCACGTATATTCTAACACTCTCCCTATCAATGCGCTTGATATATCGAATATGAATACATAAATTATGTCGTTTGTACTAATTCTTGAATCCAAATCTAACATCGTCACACTTCTCATGTTTGGTCTTGGGCAGCGCCTTAGTTAATGTATCGGCTAACATGTGCTCCGACTTTAGATATTTTACCTTTATGTCATCGTTTTCGCTCGCCTCCTTCAAGAAGTGATATCTAATATTTATATATTTGCTCCTACCGTGATATACATTATTTTTACTTAATTGTATTGTTACGTCTTACAGACGCCACGATTCTTTTCTTCGGCTCCACGTCGCGACTATGGTTGGCGTTTGCGAGATTCGAGCGGAGCCTTCTGATAACGGTCTGACAGAACTAAAAAGAGAGACCGAGCAAGCTCCGCGAAAACTAGTAATTAACCTGGAAGGAATAACAACCTTAATGCAGGCCCGAAAAGAGACAAGATTGCAAAAAACATTATAAATGCACCAAAGTCACGTAATAATAAAAATCTAAGCTTTGTCGTCCTAGACTGACCAACAATTTCATCTTAGGAAAACAGGTGCCACGTCGCGTTTAAAAAATCATAAAACGCATGGGATAATTTCCCACGATAGCGTTATCTAAGATCAGACTCGCGTGACAATGGTTGCCCTGCACGCAAAACTAGTGCACGGTAACCATCTTTACTTAGCCATATTTTCCGCGAGGATAATCGAATTCGTCTGAAGCAATCTTGTTTCTTTAAAAAAAAACGTAAATCACTTCTTTTCTTCTCAAAACTCCTCTAATGATGCACTTTAGATTAACAACGACGCTATAAAAATCGTAAATCTCGCGTGACATTGCAACTAACTTTTGTATCCTAGAGAAAGGGCACAACGCCTTTTTTTCGGGGTATAAATAGAGGTCTCGCAGAAGCGCAGAGCATCAGTACAAAATCACTCGGTTCATGTCTCTTCGCGAGTTAAACCATTATCGCGGGCAATGCGGAAATCTTACTAGAATCCGCGATAATCACTCTAGTTCGCAGTTTCATATGAGTGCGAAGAGAAAAGATAAATTGTGAACAAATCGTCATTGCGATCATCAGGTCACTGCGACTGCCCTTTTGGCGCTCTCCATGGACAACGGACCTCTTCAGTCACATACCAAGCGGAAGTTATCCGAGATCTCGTGGACAACCAGCTAATCTAAGTCGCCTTGTTATTCCTTCCAGTTCACTTTATGTCTCCCCGCATGGAAACACATATTTACACACTTATACTTATTTCCAATAAAACATATATTGGGTCATCTAAAAAGTATCCGCGGTTTTTTGTCACTAGATGGTGTTGATGGTCATATATCGGGCAACACTAATCCGATTGTGTCAAACGAACGCGCATCTGAAAGATGACATTTTAGGTTACATTTTTTGTAAACAAAGTTTGGTGATTCATCAATCGTGTCAAAAGTTATATTGGTTTGAAAATGAGTGAAATATCTGAAGAAATACGCTATGTGATGCTTTTTTACTACAAAAAAGGCAAAAACGCAGCACAAACATGCAGACAAATTTGTGAAGTTTACGACGCGGATGCTGTAAGTGAACGCAGGACGCAGGAGTGGTTTGTTCAATTTCGTTCTGGAAATTTTGATGTCAAAGATCGACCTCGCTCTGGTCAGCCAGTCACTGAAAAAGTCGATGAAATTTTGCAAATGGTCAAGCAAGATCGGCATGTGAGCTGTCAGGAGATAGCCAATGCACTAAGAATCAACCATATGACAGTTTGAAATCATTTGAAAAAGGCTGGCTACGCAAAGAAACTCGATGTTTGGGTGCCACATGAATTAACGCAAAGAAATTTGA
>NW_011626950.1:106091-183369 GCF_000204515.1 Acromyrmex echinatior
GCGTAGCGCGTGATCCAATAGCCACAGTGTTGTGGGAATAAGTGACTCGATTGATGAGTTAAATTCTCAAGACAAGCCCACGCTCGTGTGATGTGATATAAGAAGTAATGATCGAGACTTTTTTTGTAACTGTAACGATGAATCTTTATTACTCGAGCACAAATTAATATGATCATACAGGATGAGCGCCTTAATCTATCTGTTGTTATTATTTTTCTTTTTTTTAGACGCTGCTAGACAACTCGTTACCTACACAATCCTTAACCTTTGCCTGGTGTAGACCTCCCCACGCCCCCCCCCCCCCCCGAGTAACAACGAATCTGAACCCTATGCGTAAGTGAGCTTCTGCTTTTGGAACGCTTACGATTTTTATTTGCCTTGTCTTTCGTCTGAGATCTGCTGCATCGCTTGACCTCAGCCGCGAGTGTGGCAATATCAACCGCCAGACGGTCGATCCTAGCTTCTAAATCGGATGACTTAAACTCTGACGACGATGCGGCGGCACACTGCGCAGAATCACCCACGATCTCAACTATTTTATCCGCTATTTTGGCTAGCTTGTCCAGATCCGTGCTTTCGGTAGTCGCAAGAATGCTTCTAACGTGCAGTGATAAGTGTTAAAAAAACACAGTTTTTATTACGGCGTCGTCACATCATTTGTCAGAGTTTAAGTTACGAAGTCGACTGAGGATCTGCGACGGTTTCCCTGACGTAAGCACTTGGCCTTTTATTAGTTATCGCAGTTGACTTTCTGCTGACGCTGAAAAATTTTCGATAATGCGCTGTTTTAACTTAGTGTATGGTTCGTTCTCATCGGGCTCCGCGATGAAATCTCTGCAGCACGCGATGGCTTCGGCGTTCAAAGATATAATTACGTGATGCGCCTTGGTCTCTTGATCTGTGATTCGTGTGGCTTTGAACGTGGCCTCGATTTGAATGAACCATATCACCGGATCTTTAATTAAGAACGGCGGAATTTTCGGAACCCCATATGAATCCACGCGCGCGACATTGCCGACCGCATTGCCCTGCATCTGCCGAAGCGTCGCTTGCAGCTGCATTACTTGCTCCTGCAATTCCTCATTGGTGGGAGGAGCCATGACTGTGCGTCTACCGTGACGAAGCTCGCGAACAATCAATATTTCCTAACAGAGCCTTAAATATTAATCGCTTACGCGCGCGCTATGTAAAACTTCGATTGCTTAATGCTAATCTGTCACTAATGGAGAAATTGTTAATTGATGTTCATGCATTGACCTCGTGAAGAAAAGTGCGAAGGGTTTACCTTCCTGTTTTGCCGAATTATGCACGCTATAAAACTGACGTACTGCGCACGCAACTTGCCCGACTACAATGGCGGCGATGTCGTCCTTCGCAGGTCACAATGGCGGCGACGGCGATGGCGTCCTGAACGCCGGCTCCTGGGCTGGCCCGTCCGGTTCCCACGGAGGCGACACACTGCGCGCCTGTCGTTGGATATGTCCCTGCGGTGCTTCCGACGGCGAGACTTTTCCGCCGGCCCCGGCCCCAGCGATGGGGTCTTGCGACCGGTCACGATATCGGTGATGGGTCTCCTGCTGCTCACGACGTCGGCGATGGGCCTCCTTGTCGGCCACGGCGTCGGCGATGAGCCTCCTTGTCGGCTAGGACGTCGGCGATGTGCACTGCTGCACGGTTCGAAACCAAATTTGTTTCGATGTTGCTCGAACGACGGTTACCGGTTAATTGTTTCTTCCTCTCGATCACGTCTTCCTCTCGATCACGTCGGAGTCACCAATGTGGCTCGATTGATGAGTCAAATTCTCAAGACAAGCCACGCTTGTCGTGTGATGTGATATAAGAAGTAATGATCGAGACTTTTCTTGTAACTGTAACGATGAATCTTTATTACTCAAGCACAAATTAATATGACCGTACAGGATGAGCGCCTTAATCTATCTGTTGTTATTATTTTTCTTTTTTTTTAGACGTTGCTGGGCAACTCGCTACCTACAAAATCCTTAAGCTTTCTACACTCGCTGCGCTAATGAGGTATTGAGAATTCACCACAGTGTAGTATAAAGATTTGACGTATATGCCATTTTGTTGTGCCATCAACAAGTGTCAAACGCGCATAAGTGATAAATTGAAAAAGTGTTTGCATAATATTGTTTTGCTGTGTTTAATATGTCGAAATTTGTGCCAAATAAAGAGCATTCGCGGATAGCATTAATTTTTTGTTTTCATTTGAAGAAAACTGCTGCTGAATCATACCGATTACTTCGAGAAGCTTATGATGAACATGCTCCATCGCAAGATACGTGTGAACGATTTCGGCGTTTCAAAACGATTTCGATGTTGCAGATAAGGAACACGGAAAACAGTCAAAAAGATGTAGAAGATGTAGAATTGCAAGCATTGTTGGACGAAGACGATTCACAAACACAAAAACAACTCGCAGAGCAATTAAGCGTTAGTCAACAAGCTGTTTCCAATCGCCTACGAGAGATGGGAAAGATTCAGAAGGTCGGCAGATGGATACCACATGAATTGAACGAGAGGCAGATGGAGAGGCGCAAAAACACATGTGAAATTTTGCTCGAACGATACAAAAGAAAGTCGTTCTTGCATCGTATCGTTACTGGGGATGAAAAGTGGATATATTTTGAGAATCCCAAGCGCAAAAAATCATGGGTAGACCCAGGCGCATCATCTACATCGACCGCAAGACCGAATCGCTTTGGTAGGAAGACGATGCTCTGTGTTTGGTGGAACCAGAAGGGTGTGGTCTATTATGAGCTGGTAAAGCTTGTTGAAACGATTAATACCAAACATTACAAACAACAATTGATCGATTTGAACCATTCGCTACTCGAAAAACGGAATATCGAAAAAGGCAACACAAGATCATTTTTCTCCATGACAATGCTCCATCCCATACGGCAAAACCGGTTCGCGACACGTTGAAAGCACTCAACTGGGAAGTGCTAGCCCATGCGGCTTACTCACCAGACTTGGCTCCTTCCGATTATCACTTGTTTGCATCGATGGGTCACGCACTTGCTGAGCGGCGCTTTGCTTCGTACGAAGATGTGAAAAAATGGCTCGATGAATGGTTCGTGGCAAAAGGGGAAGATTTTTACTGGCGTGATATCTACAAATTACCCGAAAGATGGGAAAAATGTGTAACTAGCAATGAAGCATATTTTGAATAAACCACTTTTTATCATTCTTCCGAATTTAACGTGTTTTTTTTGGAAAAAAATCCGCATTTCATACTTGTACACCTGGTATATATTATATATATATACAACACGTGTCCATATATTGATGTTACAATAATACATGTTACATCTTGACCCTAAAATGATATTGGTTATAAGAAAAAGTGATACTATGACTGTGTACCGATATTGATTGCGAGTACTGAAAATACATAACTATAGATTTTCAGTATTGACAGTATACATTGATACATGGCCCTAATAGCATTTTTCCTGTCGTACAATGTCATTTTAGGTCAGGATATAACATGTAGCTATATATAGATATATTACACATATAATATACGTAGCTATTCCATTTTTTGCTACATTTAATAAAAAGATGTAGAAGTTAATCATGTTAAAATATTAGTGTGTACTTAAATATAATACACATATAGGCAATATTATACAATATTGCATATATGTATACTATAATGTGTGAATATACACACGTTGCATTTGATTTATGTTAGTTGTATGTATATTCTGATCTTGAAAATATATTATAAAAGTACATATATCACTAATATCTACATTTGACCATAAAAAAACATATCTCCTTTTATTAAACGTAGAAAAAAAGAGGAATAATATATTGTATTTATTTAGAATGCAATACACCTTTCAATACACCTTTTTGTTACACATAATAAAAAGAGATGAAACATATAGAGCTGCACATATGTGAATATAAATTAGAAATATATTTTTTTATGTTTTGTAATGTGTGTACATCATAATGCACATAAAATATAATTCTAATATTCACTAATGTGTTTATATTATATCTGTATGAAAAGTATATAAGTATGAGTAACTTCTCTTTTTATTATGGGCCTTCTATAATAAGCCAATAGTTATAAATCAAAAGTATCTACTGAATATTAGAGAGCCTATAATCAGAGTGGCGCCATACGAGAGATGACGTCATGTTTTAGTGAAATTCTGTGAGAGAAAGAGATATACGGTCTCAGTCTATCCAACAGACTGTCAGTTTTAGGGTTAGGTGCAATAGCATTGAACGACATAGATACATTGATAAAAATAAAATTATCGAAATTATTTTAGAAATATGGTTGGATGTACAATACCATTTTGTAACAATTCATTAAAAAAAGGATATGTTATGAAAATAATTCCGAAAGACACAAAACGCCGAATGAATTGGTTAAAGAGCATAAATGCAAAGAGCAAATATAAAAATTGGACACCGTCAAAAAATTCATCTGTATGTGAGATAAAGTAATTTATTCTTTATAAATAATGTATTTAAAATATTAAAATAAAAATATAATATAAAATATACACAGATTAATTATAATATCTGAAGACACAGTAGTGTCTTGGCACTAAGTATATGTATAGTCATCACATTGATTACGAATTTTATTCTTTCTCTTTGTCGTAATCTTTTCAATTATATATCATTGCATTGTGAGTCTAAATCAAATAATATGATAATTACGATATTTAATATATAATATTTTATAAAATGGTATATACATATATAATATTTTTCATATATATAATTTTTGATTTCTTTTATATTATTACACATATATGCATAGATGCATTTTGCTTCTATGTAGGAACAGAGAATGGATAATGAACTAGCGAATTTAATAGCGCAAATAATGTGCAATAAATAACGTTTTGTATAAAGTAATGTGCAATATTACAAAATGTACAATATTGCAATAGTACAAAATAAATGAAATTTTATAATAAATAATATATGTAAAAGTTTTATTATTTTATATACAATATTATATATATTATTATTTTATATACAATATTTATTTATTATCATTTTTAATTTGTCACAATTTTTGAGCATTTTTTAGCATAAATTCAAAATTTAGAAAATAATGCGTTTAAAAAAGCTGTAGGGAATAACTAAAACATGGCGAACCAATCACAAGTGATACCCGTATGGCGTCACTCTGATTGTAGGACCTCTACTCAATATAAGCGAGCGACATCATGAACTTACCTTAAACTTAACGAGTTTAAGAAATGTTGCACTGACATTTCTGTCAGTGCAATTTGGCAGCACTGAAGTGCTTCTGTACTCGCATCATGTCAGGGCAACACTAAAGCGGAATTAATGCCAGTGTGGCAATAAAAAAATATATAAATGCTTAATTTATGTATTATTTATGTCGCTATAAATAATACATAAATTAAGCATTTATATATTTTTTTTTGGTCATAAATAAATTAATTACAATTAAAAAACATTTATTTATGTACTTGACAGCTTTATTTTCCAAAATAAAAGTATTGGGTCATCTAAAAAGTATCCGCGGTGACTTTGTCACTAGATATATAACCATCAACACACATCTAGTGACAAAAAACCGCGGACACTTTTTAGATGACCCAATATATACAAATGCATAAATTTGAAATGGCCGCGTTTCGCGTCAAAATAGAGAGCCTCAGGGTCATATATAATTACATGTAGCGCGGTACACGGTACGCGATACAGTAACTAATTAGGTAACTATACATAGGAACACGCAACAAAACTGTGCCGCTTGCTTCTTTTCTCCTCTATTACATGTAATGCGGCATGGCCTAGTAATAAATAAACTTTAATATGAATTTTTTAAATACATTAACTTATTTCTATGCACATTTCATCAATACTCTTATTTTTTCAATAAATTTACGTAATAATTGCATTTAAATCAATTAATTCTATTAAAAAATGCTTAGTAATGTGAATTTGTCATTAGCCCGTACCAGTTACTACACTACATGTAATTATATAATAGACGAAAAAAGAAGCAATCGGCAGGTTCCTGTAGTTATTTAAGCTACGTTCCAAAACGTTTTCTCCGAGAAAGATTGCTCTATATAGTATATGTTACATGTATTATATATTTTGAGTAAAATTTTCCTCGGAGAGAAAGTTTTAGAACATAGCCTTAATTTCTGTACCACGTACCGCGCTACATGTAATTGCATCCTTCATCCGGGATGTTGCGTCATTCCCAATGGTCGTATTAGTGGGTGCGTTCTTTTGGGCATTGAATATAGCAATTCTTGCAGTAAATTCGTTCTTTTAGCACGACTACGTAGTCGACTACGACACAGTTCTTTTAGTAATGGATACGCAGAGGATTGGAATTAGCTGCGCAGCCGTTTCGGATCTGTGTGATTGTAAAATATCTATATTTTCGTTGACTAAATCCTCAATTACAATCGGTAAAACATTAAATAGCATATCAATTATATCCATTTGACTTTTTTATACGATTTTTCTTTAATTTTAAATCTCGCACATTTTAAAAATATACGAGTACAGAACTCTGTTCTCTTAAATCAGCTGCGCAGCCGGCAGATCCGATGCGTAACGGCTGTTAAATCTGATGCCTAAAAGAACGCACCCAGTATGAGATCTCACCGTGAGTTTGTGCATCTATCGCGTATGCAGATGAAATGTAAAAAAAAATCAAAGTCGTGTTGAATAACATTAAACCGCAAGGGTGTCAAAAAAAAGTGATCAAGAGGGAGAGAAGGAATATCATTAATTAAATGTTTTCGATTTAAAAAATTTTGAAAAAGTGATTTATGTTTATAAAAAGACAAAAGCGAGTACAAAAGAGGAACGAGCGCGTGGCTCCAGGTGATGAACACAAACTCGCGTGCACATATTCAATCATCAGTGCTCGATCATCATCCGGAGCCGAGCTCAGCTCCTTCTCTCTTGAATTCGCTTTCCCCGGCCGAAGCTTTTTTAAAACGCTGGCAACCCTCACTTTGGATCAGTTTTTTAAAGACAATTCTATTCCGTCATAAAAAGTAAACGTTAAGCTACGATCTAGTGCAAAAATTATTGAATTACGCGATAAGTACATTTAATGAACAAAAATTAATTCATTACTCACTCTCTTTATCCTGGCTGTCAGAGGGTTGTGACCACTTTAAAGGTGACACTCTACCATTTTCGTTATCTGCAAATCTTCCCCTTTCCAACGATCCCTTATGCGATGGGTCATTTTTTTCAAAATTTTTTAATCAAAAACATTGTAATTAATAATATTCCTGACTACTTTTTTTTTAGACATCCTTACGGTTTAGTGTTGCCCTCAGTACGAACTTCGATTTTTTTTTATATTTCATGCATACGTGATAGGTGCACAAACTCGCGGGGGGATCTTGGACTACATCGTTGTATGAAACTGTTGTTATTTAAAATTTTATATTTTTATTAAATTATATTTTTTCATAACTATATTATTTCTTTACAATTATTACATTTCCTTATGATTACAATATAAAATACATTAATAAAGAATGTTTTACGTTATTTCATGTCTATAAGTTTTTCTATAAGCGTGCCATTTCCTTATTGTAATTGTCATCCTGCACAATTTTTCTTCTTTTAAAACTATAATGCTATTGGTTGAGAAACATCGTTTTAACATTTTTCTGTGCCTGAACTTTATTGTTAAAGTCGTACCGACAGTTGTCGCTTGCAACGATGTGTGTCGTGACAGTGTACAGAATGAAGGCCGCAGCACAGACTTTTGCATAACGCATAACGCATAGTGCATAAGCGAATCAGAATCTTTCCTTTCCTCCCATTCCATGGAAAAGAAAAATTTCAATTGATTAATTCTTTATGCACTATGCATTATGCGTTATGCAAAAGTCTGTACTGCGACCATGATGTTCGACGATGTGTATCGGCATCGACGAGATACTATTAAAGACCGACCGATCTTTATGGGAGTTCGCATCCTTGTAAATATTAAAAGTAATTAAGAGTAAAAAACTGATAATATTATATTAATTTTATTAGTTTAGTAGACGTATTTATTTATGCATTTAGAAGTCAATAATACTCGATTTTTCTTTAAAATTGTGATTTCAATGTTATCATCAAATTTGATTATTAACAGAGATGATAACTGCAGAGAAAAAATTGTAAATTTTCTGCAATATATAGGATATTATAGCTTTACAAGTATGCATATTTATTTATGGAACATTTATGTAACAAAAAATCATGAATTTAATAATGTATGAGCCAAATATTTATGTCAATAATAGCAAATTTATATCAATTGTCGATAATGTCAGCGTTCTTCAATTACTTCCGGGCCCTTAAGGCCCTATATCGAAAATTTCCCCAGGGATGATCTTTAATAGTATCCCGTCGGTGGTATCGATCATGCAAGCGGTAAACGTCGTTATTGTACCGAACCGACAATTGTCGGTAGACATCTTAGAACATATATAAATGGAAGAGGAATGGAAGGTCGCTGAACATGAAGCCAACATCTGTGCGAGAGAGAGAAAGATAGTAAAGGATAAATGTTCGCAATGCGTCTGGTCCTCGTTCCTGTTGTTCATCAACGCTGTTTCCGATCCTCCACACGCGGTACTTGAACAAGGAATACCGGAACTGACGCATGCGCATTGAAAATATTTATCCCTTACTACCTTTCTCTCTTGCACAGATTTTTGCATCAGCGCGAGTCATGGGAAGCATAGGCAATGTCCCTTCCATTTATATATATTCTAAGGTAGGCATGTACAAAATACAGCCCCTGTCTTTTTATATGGTCTGAACGAGGCACAAGTACATTTTTATTAATGGCGTTTTCGGCTCGATCGAATTTGCACTAACCTAGGTTGAAGTAATCGATGTTTCGTGCTCTCCTATTGGTAGAGCGTGTAACGTTAACCAATAGCGAAGCATTTTTTAACTCAAGTTCATGCAAACCCGGTTGGGCCGAAATAAGGCTATAAGGGGCACCACACAATAAAAGGAACAGAGAACAGAGAATAAGAATTTCAACCTATCAGAAACTGTATTCCACATGATAGGTTGAAATTCTTATTTTCTGTTCCCTATTCCTTTTACAGTGCGGAGCCCTTAAGATTTGAGATGAGGAAGGCTCTATTCTAAGGGACTCCATACAATAAAAAGAACAGAGAATAAGAATTTCAACCTATCAGAAATCATGTATTGTGGAATACACAGTTTTTATAGATTGAAATTCTTATTCTCTGTTCTGTTCCCTGTTCCTTTTATTGTACGGAGCCTCTAAGGCTTTGTTACAAAATTTACTGCCAGTACTAAAAATCTATAATTCAAGTCACATGCTCTATAGATTTTCAGTACTGGCAATAAATTTTGGAACACAGCCTAAATAAATACCAAACTTTTTGTTTATCATATTTGTTCATTCGAAACAATGTTTTGTATTAACTTTTGTTTTTCGTAACATTTAAAAACAACAAAAATGTTTTAAATATTCAAATAGGAGGAAATTCTGTGTACGTCATTGAAAGTTTTTATTATCGATTCAATTGCTGACGAATATTTAAAATGGAAATATTAGGTGTAGTAAAAAGAAATCCATTATTTTTCCAATAGATGGCTTTAGTAATCTGTATCTCGCGTTCGCGATAAAAAGAGAATTTCATAAAATAAGGGGAGGAAAGAAAAAAGTTTTAATCAATCGGAATTTAATGGAGATATCAACAATTAAACATTTAAGTATATTTTGCTATTTACATATGTAAATTTGTCATGTATTTTAAGTAACATGCTTACTGCATATTGTTGATCTTAGGAATGAAAACTGTCATGGTCTTGACGCAGTTTAAAACAATGTGCACGACGTTCTATAAATGCGGCCATTCTAGTGGACGGTATGGTAGCACCAGTTGATATCTAATTTAAAAAAATGAACAATGTCTTATTGTTAAATTTCAACGCAATGTCGAAGAATTCACATAAAATGATAAATTATTATTTTAGGGTATCAAGTATGATTTTATATTACTTTTAACCATGGCGAACCAAGGCAGGTTTCTGCATTCATTCGATCCTCACCACGCAGGCATAACATTCTCCTGAGAAGTTCCTTTGCATCACTGGATATAATCTTGAAATATTCGTCGGGAAAACAAAAATCGCATTTAAGAATGTTGGCGGTGGTTTCCTCGACGGAGTCATCCAAAAAAGGCGACAATCCACTATGGTATTCAAAAGATGAGGCACGGACAGTGCAGTATAAAAGGAAATAGTTCAAAATTCAAATAAATAAATAATTTCAGGAGAATACCTTAGCAAAACATAAATAAAAACTCCGACGGCCCACATATCCGTGTAAGAGCTGGTCGGTCTACCTAGCACTGACTCCGGTGCTGCAAATTCCAAATCGGCAGGGGGCGGCACAATTTCGTCAATGGGAGCTTTGACCGCTTCCCCTAGATCTATTACCTTCACCTGGTCTGTTTCACGATCAATCAGAACGTTCTCCGGTTTTATATCCAGATGCGCCCGGCTGCGACAGTGTAACCAATGCAATGCGGATAACAGCTGACAAGTGTATCGTGTCGCCATTGCTTCGGAGTACTCCGTTTTTTTACTCAAATATGCAAACAACGTTGGACCTCTGACCCTGCAGGGAGGAAAACACTGTTTAATACTGTAACACAAAGATGGCTGTGTTATCAAAATGCTTTTGTTGTGAATATTTACAGTTCCAAGACAATGGTGTCGACTCCAGATCGAGGCGCGTTCTCGAACAATGCGAACGCCCTAACAATGTTAGCGTGATGAGTGGAAGCCAGCACGTCGTATTCCGCGCGTGTCAGTAATCTCGATTGCTTGTGTCGTGAAATTTGCTTGAGTGCCACCTCTTGCCCTGTGCCTTTATCCCTGGCACGGCGAACTGTGCCGAATCTACCATTACCCAGCTCGTCCAGCTCCAAATACCTGCTAATAAACTGCTTGGCTTCCCATTCCGTGCCACCACCGACGTCTGATCGCGATAGGGTCACTACGATCGATGGTGAGGTCGTCCTCCCATCGTCATCCACCACTCGAAAACTATATGAAGCATCCGTTGACACATCCAATAAAACGGGTGGCTCGTTAACTTGCTTCGATATCGCCACCCATTGTTGCGACGGTAAAATTCTGCATTCTATATTACACGACACACCACTGATCTCTTGTCTGTCCCAATCGATCTCCACCTTTGAGCATGCTAAAACGCGTGCGGAGGTGCTACTCTTTCCGCCTGAAACACAATCAGGATTTAACGATCTAAAAGACTTGTTATATTTTATCGGGATATTTCATCAGACATACCTACGATGTAGAGAGAAATTCCAGCGGAGGAAGAGTCCGTTTCACCTATTAGATGACAGTGATATATCCCGGAGTCTGAAGTTCGGCAACCATTGATTTGTAAGTATACAAAGCCCGCGCTTCGTTGGAACTGATATCGATCATTCTCTCTTATATATTGATTCTCGCCCTCCTTTCTCCAGGCGACAGCTGCATTATCCGCGTTGTGCGTCTCAATGGATAGTCTAACGACTTCTCCGACGGTCGCGCGAATCATCGACGTCGGACTATTCAGGATAACTGACCTTTTGTCCTCGGGGTATGTTATTGTTGTCGTCGTTAACTCCCGGGGATCGGTATCGTGGCATCTTGCAAGATCAATCTTGCGTGGTCGAAACGACCACGATCGACTGATTGCCGAGTTCGGAATAAGACTCGCCGGGATCCACAACTCGTCTCTGGTATTCACAGGGGACACCACTAAGCCTGGACCATCTAAGTGGGAGACAACAAGTTCGTCTCCGGCATGTAACTTTCCCCAATCCGCAGCCAATCTTACACGTGCACCTGGAACGACCTAAGGAAGTTCCTTTGTTATAAGAGTTTTGTCGAACTTTCTTCATGTTGTTAAGCGTATTTTTCATGCGTCGCTACTTTGCCCCGATTTGTATTCACTCTGAATGCGACAGAAGATTTGACCCAAGAAGAGCTTCCAGTATCGTAATGCAACGATGGTAGTATAATGATAGTAGCGATCCCGGTAAAGAAGAAAATAATAGCATAGTAGCATTGGTTTTGATAGAATCAGTAGTATAGAGTAGCAGCGGTTAGAATTGTTATAGATAGCAGTAACGTTTGGTGACGGTGGTAAAAAAATCAGCAGTATAGTGTAATATATACGCGTGTGTGTGCGTGTGTGTGTATGTGTGCGTGCGCGCGCGCGCGTGTATGGTGAGCAAAACGTTAAAAGAGACAATGGAGTTTGCAGAATCAAAGTCATTCGTTACAAGAAATTTTGGAATTTCTTTCCATCTTTCCATCTCCCTCGTAGGTATGTGTAACATTTGCTTTACGTCAGTGTGAGGTTTCACAAGTTAAGAGAATATATGTAATAGCGTATGATGTTCATGGATCGTTCGATAGTCGATAGAGTTTCTTTAACGATACAAGTATATAACAATCGTTGCGCCAACAGAAGATAATGCAATAGATAGCGGTAGATAGCGACAGGCATCAAGAAGAAGAGGAAGAGCCCCTTTGCTGCAATCATCAAGAATTCCAATTGATACGAATGATAAAGTATGTGTATTTATCAGTTAAAATTATTAAAAACATGTTAATCAGGATTGGCTCACCGGGATGGAATTGTTGCGAATCGGCGAGCGTGTGCGTAGAGTATTCTTAAATCCCTCCAGGAAGTTTAGCCTACTCTTTGTTGGACTAGGGGTACGTGGTTGCACGCATTCCAATCCCCCGGTCTGCGAGCGTTGCAACGGTTGCTGATTCATCCTGTAGTCTCGGTTCATCGATTCAGAGACTATCAGCGTCGGAGGAACTGATACGGTTGTTCGTATCACAGGTTCGGATGTGATAGTAGTAGTAGTAGTAGTAGTAGTAGTAGTAGTAGTAGTAGTAGTGGTGATGGTAGTGGTGGTGGTGGTGGTGGTGATGGTAGCACGGCTGTATGCCAGCAAATCATAAATGAAATTCAAGACACAGTACTACGCGGCGTCGAGACTCGTTCACTTCGATCCGCTCGCTACTAACCATTTATTCGAATAAAAATTTTAAAAATGATCATCTTTTAGGATATCTTAAATAATGATTGGATCTCGAAGCAATCGATAGGAACGAGTTTCGATATACGAGCCAGGATATATCGTTGTCAGCAATTTGGATCTTTCGGACGTGTTGAACAATAGATATGTGTATTCAACGCATGGCAGTAAGGTGGGTAGGTGGTTGGTTGTAATCATGGTAGATACACTTGGACTTGTTTCTCGCAGTACTGTGTTCTTGATAAAATTATAAGAAAAGAAGCTGGTTAGTCGGATTGGGCGTGTAGACAATAGATGAGGATAAAGGATGCATATCACAATCACTCGATCTTAATCATCACAATTTACAATTTATTCTAGACAAAATTCTTACGATTCGCGGGTTTCAATTATAGCTTTGTTTCGGACTGTTCTTCAGTATCGCGCATTAATATATACACAGTATACTGTTACGCCACAATCTGTCCATAGACTCGTACGCGCGCGCATGTGTGATTTTGTAGACGTTATTAAAATTATTATATATATATATATATATATATATATATATATATCATATCTTTATATATATTATTACGTTATTAATACATCGCACTCGTAGTACGTTTCTCTCACGTATATCGTCGTCATACCGTTATAAGTCGCATGTATGTAGAGATGTAACGCACGTAAATAAAATACGCCCCCATTGTTGTGCATATACACGTACATAATATACGCATACAATACATGCACGCATAATGCAAGCGCATTGGAACGGATTAATACATGTTTATAAGCTCCAAGGATCAGATAGTCGCGAGTCTAGAAGAGTAGTATACGCTATAATTAAGGAAACAAGGTGAATAGATTTTGATTCATGAAATGAAAAAAAAAGAGCATTAACTCTTGCATGAAAATCTAAAACATTAAAGTGTATGTTTTCATATATATCTGATTTGATAGAGAGCGTTAGTTGCAAGTCTACCGTTTCGAGAAATCATCGAATATGAAAAGATATATATTTGATTATGTATTTGTATGTTCCAAAACTATCGCATCGTTTTTTTAATGATGGATTTTTACAAAAATTTGGAAGCAATGTTATCTTAACGATAATTTTCAAAAAATATCCAGTCGCGCGTGTATAGATATATAATATTAGAAAGTTCATTTTGTCGCTGCTCTCACAGTCGCCTTTTATTATACTAAAGAGAGATTGCTTCCAAATACGTCCAGCAGTCATTAAAAAATAATGCAGCACTTTTTTTAGACACCCTGCATACTCTTCTGTATCTCTAGTGTACTTTATTCCTTATTAAGCCGATAGAAGTTAGTTTTCAAGTAAATAAGTAATTGTGTTATGTATAGATACTCTTTAAGCTCCTGCGCGTAAATATAGTTAGTTTTTAATTAATTATGCATCGTTATCGTTTCCTCTTTATTACGAAAGCAAGATATAAAGATAATCGAGAAAAGAAATGTGAGAAAAATGACTGGATACGTGCAAATATCTTATAGTATGTATGGCATCAATATAACAATGTAAGTGCCAAGATATATTGAAGTGGATGGAAAGTAATTAGTTAACAAAGGTGTAAATGGAGGGTGCAGAGGAAAGCAAGCGATGGAGGGGTGAAAGACGCAGAGGAGAGCAGGCGATGGTATCTTTAGGATACGATTAACGATTATCTAGCTCTTATACGGCAATTGCATCTTCTTTTTATATAAAATATACAAAAATATGTCGGAACGAATATTCACAGATCGGATATTAAAAGAGAGAGTCAATGTGTAATATAATATTCAATGTGTTAGAGACGCTTACAGTGGATCTTTGGTAAGTTCCTTCTGGTAGGCAATCGGTGATTGTATCGCCTTCAGGAAATCACGCTGAGTTTGCAGGATGGCAGTGATGGTATCTACCCACTCCTGCCTGCGCGGTCCACTACTTTCTTCAGCTACGCTACAAGAGAATCCTAGCCCAGGGTTTCGGGGATCCGTCGATCGAATGATAAACTTGTCTGGATCGTCGTTCGAATCTTCCAGACTCATGTTGTTTACCTACGTAAGTAAATATACGTATAAGGTACATCGATATTGAAACTTGTTTAGAAACAAGAATGGTCAAATCAAATAGAAATGAAAAGTATTAATACGCGTCACCTCACCTGAATATGTGCTTTATATATGTAGACAGGATTGGTGAATTGCGTTTTCTTGCCGACAGTTTCGCTAAAGATGATATTTTGTTCAAAAAGAAAGACTTGCCATTCCCTTCCTCTCATCGTAATGTTTGATATTTCCGATACTAGAAGCGGGCCGTGTAACAAGAGTTTTCCCTGCGCCGTTATTTTACCCTAAAGAAAATTAAACATAATAAATTTTCAAGAATGTTTTTATCGCGTACATAAAAAAAAAAGAAAGGAAAAAAAGAAAAAAAAAACGAGTGAAAAAGAGCAATACTCACGTCAAAACCTTGTAATCTCCCAACGTCCATCATATCGTTTGCAGCTTTAGGAATAACTCGCATGACATGAGCCGCCGCTCTGAGGCCTTCGATTTCCGATAACCTTTGAGTTCGTTCAGTGAGGCGCAGTGCCTCCCGTAGAAGAAGTTGATATTTTGTAATCCTTTGTACAGGCTTGATCAGCAAATCGCAGAGCTGCAAACGATGCCCAAGTTTTTGCCTAAGTTCCTGTAACATACATGTCCCTTTGATTAAATGTTTCCGTTTTGTGCGTAGCCGCTTATCTATTGAATTTAACTGATTACCTCGAAATAAGTATCTATATATTCGGACACAATGTATTCCGAAACGGGCTTGTTCTGACAATAAACCACGTACATGTGCAACTTTCGTTCATAACGTTTAAAGAGAGGTCCGAGCTCTTCAGGACGTTCCAAACAACGTTCCAAAGCTTTGAGGAAAAAGCTGTAAAAAAAAGATCATAGAAGAAATATCGATGTGAACATTTCGATAGTCGAATGATCATCGCTAAAAGAGGTTTCAACGGTTGATCCGACTCACTCTCTGTGCCACTCGTAGATAGCTTCTACGTTACCGAAAACCATCTTATCTTTCCCAGCGCGTAGATCTTCCGGTAATGGAATCTCACACTCGGGATTTCGCATTAGTGCCATGTAACCTTCGACTATCTGCTTCAAATCATTGACGTAATCTCTTTCGGTGTCCACCAGCTCGCGAATAACAAACTGCCGCTTTGCGATCGCGCTACTCTCTGGATCTGACTCGTCGGAAGTGATCGCGTTAATAGTCGCGTTACAATATTCCTCCTCGTTGCTTAATGTTAAGGATTTTCCATTAGGAGTTCGCATAAGACTATGCCTCTCCTGATTTTCTGTATGTTGCTCCTGTTGATGTAAATGATAATGCTTGGCATAGTACTTGGTGCAATGCATATGACATAAACGAACTCTAATTACCATTCTCTCCTTGACGATCTGCTCGATTTCCGAAAGATCAGCTGTTGTGGCGCCGCCGCCATCGAGAATCTTTGTACGTTCCGACAGACTAGCAGACTATATTAAATGAAGCAATTAAGACACAAGGAAGAAAGATGTATATGAGATGATATGGACGCGATCGAGTCTTAATTCTCCAAAGAGTAAGACGCGCGAATACTCACTCGTTTCCCGGGCAATTCACTCGGTATCGTAGATCCTGATGGACCATTTGCAGTCGCTACAAGTATCGATTCGGTTATAGGCTTCATCGGTGGTGGAAGTTCTAGATCGTCGTCGGCATCTTCGCCACCGTTCTGCTCCTGCAAACTCGTCACCACCGTGTCGTCGCTCTCCGTAACGTCCGCGTCCACGTCCACATCTACCTCAACCTCCTGCTGTTCCTCGCCTTCGCCTTCGCCTTCCTCTTCTTCCTCCTCCTCCCCCTCGCCCTCGCCCTTACAGATTTCCTCGCCTTCCTGTACCTCAGCCTCTGCTTCGAACGCCGTCTTGCTAGGCCGCCGCCGATTATGTTCGACGCCGCTCGGTAATTTAAAGCGTTTATCTGAGCCGCTTTTCTTCAAAGACGGCCCAATCAAAGGAGGCGATGACGTCGGCGCGGCTGTATTGGTTTTCTCAACTTTACCTTGGCTAAGTTTGCGTAAAGAAGGTGGGAGCCACTTCCGTCTATAAACAGAAACGCCCGGCCATGGTACGTGATTATCGTTGCACGTATGACATTTCGAGATAAGCGCGAGGCATTTAGACGACAGAGTTTCTATATGAAATGCTCACCCGCTGAAAACTCGCCTCTTGTTGCCAGGTGAATTTGTACTAGTTATCGACCCGCTACCGTCGCTTCCAGTGTTTTCTGTTGATTAAAAAAAAAAAAAGAACAATTACTTTATGCATTCCTAAAATTGCGCTCCAATTTATCAGTTACCGCCGGTTATCGGAATAGATAAGAACGTGTGCGATCGCGCCGATTTGCGGTTCACCAACTTCCTGCAGTTCTCCAATCCGGTTTTTGTTTATACTTGACACGCGTCGCGCGATAATACACCGTATTATTGCCGATTAGCTGTTCCGTAGAGTCGAGTTATGAATTGGAAAGAAATTCACTTACCCGCATCCTCCATCGGTGACAGCACCGTGGATGAGAGCGCGGTCAACGAGGATGTTTGCTGCGTCATCGACGGAATGCCGGCTACGCAGCAGGTCGGTGGCAACGTGTTGGCGGAAGTCGAAGACGTGACGGCAGTTTGCTGCTGCTGCTGCTGCTGTTGCTGCGTTTGGACGATTGCTTGATTGATCTGCTGCTGATGGTAAGGATGATGATGCGACTGTTGTTGTTGCTGCTGCTGCTGCTGCTGTTGCTGCTGTTGTGGCTGGTGATGATGATGATGATGATGATGATGATGATACTGATGCGATTGTTGCTGTTGCGTGGACGCTTTTCTGGACGGCGAAGTTTTGCAGGAGGCGGCTGGCGGTTGTTTCAGGGCGCTGGTGGGCACTAGACCTTCCGCGGCCGGCTCGACCTGTCCGGGCGTGAGCGGCAGACGCACCAGAGTCCATTCGCCGGCGTTGGGCGTGCCACTGGTGGTGCTGGCGTTTGCGTTACCATTCTCCAGCACCTCGACCTGCTGCCCCTTTGTCACGCTGAGCTCCTTGGAGCCGGGCGCGGCCATATGATCAGCGACCACCCACGTCATCTCGACGACTCCAGTCTGAAATCCGGAATCACCAAGGATCAAGGATCCTCAATTCCGCGATGGCGATACATTGCGCGCGCGGTTGAATATCGAGGTAATCGGGGCTGAGAGAAAGGGGGGCAGGGAGAGGGTGATTATAGAAATGGGATAATTAGCGAATGTTGGTGTCTGTGTGCGCGCGTGCGTGAAAGCGATGGTGATAACAGCCGCGACGGGGCGGGGGCGGGTAAGGGTGTAGGATATAAACCGAAAGCGCACAGGGAAGCAAAGCGAAGAGGAAGAGAAGAGTCTGCCCTCTTGTGCTTACGCAGGCGTAGACGGGTCGATACGATCGTCCTCTCCGTCGCGCGACTGAGGGCTCGGCTCTCCCGTTCGTGAAAGACTGATTTGATTGTCTTTGAATTTGCGGATCGACGGAGCGAGATTCCAGAGATCCGATTACTCACGCCTGAATGATTTTGATTGTCGGATCAGAATATCTCTCTCTCTCTCTCTCTCTCTCTCTCTCTCTCTCTCTCTCTCTCTGCGCGTCCTTCCGCGATGACACTTTTAAATCGCACGCGGATTCCGGCGTTTTGAAAATAGCTAATGTCACGACACCGCGATACTTTGACGTTGCTATAAATATCGTGCGTGTGCGTGTATTACATTGATGGAGCGTGCACGTTTACCGCATCTTCAATAACACTGTTTGTTTCTCTCTCTCTCTCTCTCTCTCTCTCTTCCTCCCCCCTCTTTCGTCGAGCATAATTATTTGCCTGATGTTTTCGTGACATTTCGCGATCCGAAATAGAATTTTTCACGTGCCAAGTTTCTTCTGAGCGTAAACGACTGAGGTGAAAAAGAGAAAAGAAAAATAGAAATATAGAATGAAAGAACATGAAGAAAAAATTATGTTATCGCCACGATAATGCTCTTAAGACTCATGTAGTGCTCGTTGGATGAAATCTGCCCTTTCGCGAATTTCCAGGCCATCTTCTGGATGGAACATTGATCGATTCTTTCGTAATCTCGGAAAGAAGAGTACGCGGAGTTTATTGAAATTCCATTGCAATGATCTCTCTCGAAGAGACGAGAGCGAGTGGCGGAAGAAAAATTAAGAAAAATTAAGAAAAATTAAGAAAAATTAAGAAAAAGGAGAGCTAAAATCCGATCCGATAAAAAAAAGCTTGTGGACATTATGGCATTGTGGCGCCAAGTACCTGGGCCAGGGATGGTTGACGACGCAAAAGTCGAGCCTGGAAGGAGCTCGGTGTATCAATGGTGTGCTGCCTGGAGAGGGTAACGTGCGGCGGTGCCGCGGAACCCTGACGGAACCACGGCAGGGAAATCTTCCTACGTGCTTTCTGGGCGATTGTCGCCGGTTTTCCGGCCGGTGACGTCATGATAAGGAAGACTTGACCTTACGATCGGCGCGGCATGCGGTTACGGTCTTCAGAGGCACGAATGCAACCGTGGCGCATAGGAGGGCAGAAACTATATGGTGAACAGCGCGTTATCGTTCACGGAGCACATTCTCGAGCGTACGGCGATCCACGCTGCATCTGCCATCGTCCGTTTTTGTATTTTCTTTTTCTCCCCCCCCCCCCCCCTTTCTACCCTTCCTTCGGTCTCCGGCAAGAAGGTCAGGGCTTTACTGATTCGCCTAGCGTCTCGCAAATCTTGCAATCACCGGTAGATCCCTAAACGGATCCATCCGACCCGGGAGTCGCGCCTGTACTGATACTACTGATCTGACTGGTCAGACTGATCTGCGTCCCGTCAGTCCTGTCCCGACCCAACCCGAACCGAACCGAACCGACCGCGCGGAGTGGTGCGGAGTGGTGCGGAGTGACAAGATTATAACTAACCCAATCCAACTTGCGCCCCACCCAACCCTGCGCGAGTATACTGGCTACCGCGGCCTTCCTAGTCATTCCCACTATTCCGCACTATTCTCAGTCTTGCGGTCATGTCGCCATTCCTATATTCCCTATCGCAGGGGGGATTGGGGCCAACTCTGATTCGGAAGCGACCTCGCTCTGAGAATGAGAGTGAGTGAGTGAGTGAGTGAGTGAGAGTGAGAGAGAGAGAGAGAAAGAGAGAGAGATCCAATTTTTATGAGCTCCGAAGAAAACGAAGAACAATATTTACAGTCTGCATCTTGAAAACAAACGTATTGGGAAATACAAAGGGCGAATGAAAATAATCAGAAGACTGTAGCCTTCACGTAAAATGTTCTCATGAATTTATGCTCTCTGTCCTTCATTGATTATTTCGCGATTAATCTACATTAACTTTAAACATTCAAGTCAACAAATAGTAATATCTACATTCTTATGCTGCCTTATCTTTGACTCTCTGCTTTATATATCTAATTTTCAAAAGCGTCGTAATATGTTATTTTTGTGATATTCAAAACTTTCTTCTTGAAAATCTAAATATGGCAAATTCTTCGTGTAGATCTTGTATAAGATTTTGTAGATCTTGATATAATTGTAAATACAGTTTTGTTATGCGTGACATTACGAAATCACAAAGTAGATATGTTTATAAAAATCTTAAAAAAACTTACAACTTATATTTTTCAGTTGTTTTAGTTGAAAATCTGGTTTGGGATTTTCATGTGTATATATGTTTTAAAACAAAAAAAATTTTATTCATTGACTAGTGTAATTAAAGATTTTATACTTTGCATGTTTTTGAGGCACAGTCAAAACTATCTTTATATACGAGTATTAGCAGATATGACAGTAAAAACGCCATTATCAAAAAGCGATGAGCTCGATTGAAACAAATATGACTCGAGATTGGAGTAATGCAATAATTACTATTTTGGACATTTAAATATTTTCTAGCTTCATCTGTTGTAAACTCGCGAAGCAGTTTAATATTTTCTAAATAAAAATAATGCATCACTATACACCCACATGATATATACTGGAAATTTATATAATATATTAGGTGTTGGAATTAATTCGTAGCGTTTTACAAGTGATGGGAAGTACTTTCATTAATGTATTTTTTAATGCTCATGTGAAATAAATAACATTCTTTCATTAAAAAACGCTACGAATTAATTCCAACACCTAATATTATAGAAAAAACGCTAGGGTGATAAATTGAGTCCTGTTGAATTGTCACGAGTCGCGTGAAAAATTAAAAATTACGATTTTTATTTAAAAAAAAAATATATATATAGTAAAAAAAATGCTTTACCTTGTCAGAATCTGTAGTGTTAGTCGAGCCGAAGGAAGCTAAGGAATTTCTGTCAAGATTTTCCACACTCTCGTCCAAAGATGCACACTCCTCTAGATCTCTGCTGGAGCGTTGACTAGAGCTCTTTTTAGCGGGGCTCTTGGGCATATTCTTGCCTAAGAAGGTCTCCTGTATTACCTCGCGTAACCGCATCACCCACAGCTGTTTCGCGTCCATCGAGTTGGCACGTAATACCACGCGTGTGTCGCTGGTCGGTGCTCGTCCTGTCCATACCGCGAATTTGCATTCGTCGCCTTCGATATGTTCAGTCACGCCCAATTCGGAAGTCAACAGGCGATTTTTATAAACGTACTTCACCTAGACGGACCATTTTCATACTGTGATATTATATATGCACGTGTGTAAAAGAAACTTTTTTACTTGACGAAAAAGAAAAAGTTGCGTGCCAACCTTTCCTGCAGAATCTTTCACTTCCTTTGTAAAGAGAAGATACAATTCGAAAAGAAATATATGACGATCTCTTCCTTTTCTGATCAACTGTTTTGGGTCCCACACTGTGAACGAATCTTGCAATACAACGTCACCGAGCGCATCTATACTAACGTCGCAACCTTCCAATAGACTTAAATGTAAGGCATCGTTAGCTTTTTTAGGCACATTTAACATCACTTCTAATCCCTCTTTTATTTCGCCCTGTCCTTCTTGGCAACAAGCCTGAAGAAGAAAAAAACAAAAAAAAAACAAGAGAATAAAGTACACTACAAGTTTGAGATGTAGATATATACACAACACAGATGCGAATACCTGCAAATCCTTGAGTAACAGCTGATACTTGGTAATTCTCTGTACAGGTTTGATTAGATATGCAGCGATAGGATGTTCCACTCTATGCTTTCTCTGCAATTCCTCAAACCACGTTCCGCTGTGCGTTATTAATAGTTGATTGCTTTCGGGTTTATTCTTACAATAAGTAACGTACATGTCAAATTTAGGTGCCTGGAATACGAGATACGAATATATATATGTACGTATGTATGTTGTCCTTCTAATTAAATATCAATGTGATAAAATAAACTCACCCACACTACAAAACAATGTCCCACATCCTCTGGCATGGTTTCGTACTTTTCTAGCTCGCGTAAAAAGACATTGCTGTGAAACTGATGTATCTCCTCTATATTGCTAAAAATAATCGATTCCCGACTTTGTAAACCCATCGGAACGTTTCCCTTTCCGCATCGCGTCTCATCCAAGAAGCAACGGATACAAGTTTCCAAATCTTTTACGTACGTACGTTCAGTTTGCAACAGTTCAGCCATAATAAATTCTTTCCTTCGTGCAGATCTTCTCTTTTCCTCGTTCAATTCTTTCAGATCTTTACCCTTGATCTTCTCTTCCAGCAATGGATCCGAATTCCGATCGATCGACAGATCTCTATGCACCTCGTCAGACTGAATACCTAGATCGCCTTCGATTTGTGTCTTGTAACAATCCATTCGCGTACTAAAGTCTTTGTATCGTTGATCGACTTCGGCAACGGCTTGTTTGATCGCCGCGGCATGAGCATGACCCCTCTCGACTAAATTGTCAGCGAGTTGAATCAACAATTTCACTCTCTCTCTCGTTTCCTTCGCTGCACCCTTAAACTCGATATGCTCTTGCAACAGTTGTTCGTTTTCGATGCGATTCTTACCGACATTGGTATGCGTCGCTAAATATAATTCCCCGGTTTCTTTTATCCACTCGAGAGCCTGTTTTGCACTACGTTCAAACAGAACATACTGGTGACATTGATCTAAGCGTTTCTTCCGTTGCGTCCAATATTCGAGCACTTTGTTTTCCTTACTAACTAGCTCCTCCAAAATATTTTTCACTTTGTTTGCGGAACCGGCGCTATTAGCATGATAGCTGTAAAATTGTAGACTACGATTGATATATTTTAAGAAAGTTTCCCCGGTTCGCCGTACCAACGTGCACGCCTTTAAGAAGGCTTCTTTTTGCTCCTGGTGTCTCGTGATATTCGCCGGTATCCCCGCAGCTTTTTCTCCGTCGGCACACCAATCGTCATCCACGTTATATTGTAGTTCTAAACTGTCGAGAACCGAACGTACCGAGTCTACTGTTTTATAAAAGTTTAAACTGGCAGTAATTAATTTATGTCGTTCTTCCGCACAGGTCACTAGTTGCTGCCATCGCTTGGTAACATCCTCCGCGACCTCCCTAATACTTTTAGGATCGTAATGATTCCCGCTTATCAACGAATCCGCTTTATGCTTCACTTGCACGGCAGACGCATGAGTATTCGTTATCGCAAGTTGAAAATGATAGTGTTCCTTTCCTAATTGATCGGCATCTTCGAAATCGTCTGGTATCCTCAGCGAAGCTAGTAATATCGACTCGCCGTTTCGTATCCATTTGATCACATGAGAAGCGTCCGTTTGCAGTTGCAGTAATTGAGAGGCTTGCTCTAGCCGTACTCTTCGCATTTCCGCGAGGTCCTCTGCATCCAACTCTCTTTCGTTCAAAAACTCGAGAAGCACTTGCACCCGCGCCGCCGCACTATGCTGACCGTCCGCCATAATACATAACCCCGCTTCCTCTAAAACTTGCGCCAATTCTTGCCCACGATGCAGAATTTGGAAAGCGGTATTTTGCATATGGGCGACTCCATCGTTGTGTACACGTAGCAACTGTTCTGGAGAACCTTCTCGCGGTGGACCTTGCAGCTCCTGCGCCCACATCTCCAGCTGACCGCTAGTCTCTAATGCGTCGCGCTCGAACACGCGTAATCGTAGGCACAGTTCCAGTCTCAGCTTTTTCGTCGCCCACAAGTCTTCTAATTCTTGTCTTAAACTTGCCAATCTATCCAAAGCTGACTCCACCGCTGATATCGAGCCGGTTGTGTCGGGCGCGTCGGTTGCCTCGCGTAGTTCTTGCAGCAGAGCTTCGCCCTGGGCTATTGTAGAAGCACATGCCTCAAGACAGGACGATCTATGCTGCGCGCATTGTTCCAACAATCTTTCCGCTGTCTCTAGATTTTCCGCAACCTCGTCTTGTTGCAATTCCTGACGTAACTCGTCTACCCAACCGGTCAGCTGTAAAACAAAATCAAATTTAAGATGGCAAACATGCATATACGGTTAATACATATATATCTGCACATTTTAGATTACTACTTGTAAACAATTTTATGAGAAGAGCACCAAGATGTGTTGCTTCCGATTTGAACAAATTACACGGACGCATATTTATAATATATAAGTTTAGCTCTTCTTAGCAACTAATTCGTGTTAAAATTATAGAATGTGCTTTTCAAATACTTGCAAGGAAAACGCGTTTAAAGATTTACATATTGTTTATGAGAGAAGCGGTGCGGTGTAATGATAAAAGCGAATACAAGGCTGCGTATTTCAGTTTTCAATTTTACTTTTACAAATTTTTCTTCCATCTGCATTGCAACATATTATTGTGTCTCTGTATATTTTTTTATATTTGACGAAAAATTAACGTTTACAGTTTAAAATTTATGTAATTTTAAGTTGTATTATGCAATTTATATTATTAAATTGAATTTATTTATTATACAATAAACATATTTCAAATTATCTTTTACTTTCGCCATGATTTTTATTCTTGCCGCAACGAATTTCGACTGCGCAGACAATCCTTTCTTACAATTAGTAAAAGTATCTGTAGTATTGTTTGATTTTATACCGAACACACGCTTAAACGTTTTCTTTGTGGGAATTTGAAACGATTTTGAGACTGTTATTCGTGTTGAGCGAGAACTAACGTTTGGAGCGCATAATACAATGTGCAAATAAAAAAAATGCAAAATTACCAGTGTGAAACAAGATATTTCAAGCCCGTAATCTGCGAACTTGCAGAAAGATGATAAACTGAAAAACAACTTGACAAATGCTCTCGTTTGTTGCAAGAGTTCGTTCGAAAATGATAATTCCAAAAACAAATAATGTTTTTATGTAATAAAAATAAAAATCTTATCAATTGCGAACATATAATAAAAAAAAGATTTTTTTTATTGCCTTTTTCTTTCCTTTTTTCTATTTGTTTTATTATAAAATAAATTTTTATTATAAAATAAAAATTGCATAACACATCTTAAAATTACATAAATTTTAAACATTAATTTTTCAAGTCAAATGTTAAAAAATACAAATGTTAAAAAATACGCTGCAATACAGATGAAAAAAAATTTGTAAAAGTAAGATTCAAATAAAAACAGTACGTCGAGATACGCAGCATTATAATCCGACATCTTAGCCTGATATTTCATGTGTCGGTAGACAAGACTTTTCAAGCCTGTTAATTGATCAAGATTGTGTTTGGCAGAAGTTAGCATTTATATTAGGCATCAGGCTGCATTTTCAAATGTTGGAAAATATTATTGAACGTTCCTAAAATTATAATAAGCGTAATGTATTGCGAAACAAAATTACAAACTATAATAACAGCTTTTTAAACTAATTTTGATAAATATAAAAAATATTACATTTATTATTATCATAATTACTATCATTGTATTTACTTTTACAATTATTTTCAAGTTTTAATCGTAATCAAAATGTCATTGTAACCTGTACTGTTTGACAACATAACTCAAACCGCTAAACAGCAAATATAGCTTTTTAAATCTTTTTATAAATCTTTTTTAAATTTTTTTACGCCTACATATTTGTTTTAAACATTTGGCATTTTTTCTAACAAACTGAAAATATACTATCCATCATAAACAGCATTAGTGAATTTTCCATTTATTATAATGTCAACTAGAGACCCTTGAGGGTCTCTAATGTCAACTATACATATAAAGGTTATAGTAACGACGTTGTAATTTATATTGCCTTAATATATATATATATAGATGTGTGTATGTAATTCAGCAAAAACGAAGACAACACATCCTGATATTTCCCTTGTTAGATATAATCAATCCGTATAAAAATACCTCCTTTTCATGAGTATAAAATACTACTGCCAGATCTAATCTGCGACGCCGTTGCTCGACCCTTGCTGCGAAGCTACTAACGTGGGCCTCCAATTCTTGTGCCACTGCATATATTTCATCAGGTGCACATTCCCCCGTATGAGCAAGTTCTTCGGCAGCAGTTAAAAGCTTAGTCGCATTTGTGTAAGTATTCTACAAATGAAAAAAATATTAAGTATGTTCATGGAAAGAATTATAAATAAAATCATAAGTTATATATTATAAAATACGTATATTAAACAATCACCTGAGCAACATTTTCAAAATGTTCGTGGCTTTTTTGATAGACGCGTGCTTTCTGCAGATTACGACCTACGCCTGTATTTTTTCTAATAAAGACTTCGCCATGATTAGTCAACCAGTCAAGTACTTGTTTTACATCTTCTTGAAATAATCTGAAAATCATATTGTATGCGTTACCTTCGATGAAACGAAGTTTCATAAGTAAGCTTATTTTATTAATTGAGTGTTTAAATAAGTTTCCACTGTTTTCTCTAAGAGTCACGAGTACTACATATAATATGCATATAATTTCAGTGGCAACTGTTGTATTTGAGAATATCATCCATAAGCTTTCACATATTTAGTATACGACATTTGATGAACGTGTAAACATTTTTGTCATTGCATTGAAAACGTCGACTTTTGTACCAATAAAACAGCATTTGCAGGAAATTTTATTGCATTATTTATTGTTAAGAAAAGTATAACTGAAAGTTTGCTTGGAAGTGTATGGAGAGGTGTATGTTTCATCCGAAAGAGTGATTTCAACGCTTTATAAGCGATGATTTCGATAAAAGATAAAGAACGTAAAAGTCACCAAAAAATTGAAAGATGAACTGGAAGCATTACTTAATGAAGACCCATATCAAACGCTGAAAGAATTGTTAGAGGCATTAAATGTTCATTAATCAACTGTCAACAAATGTTTAAAAATAAAATTTCACAAAAAAAACGGCGGAAACTTATTCAAACACCCAATATTTTCATACTTTAATGCAAGCCGTTGATGCAACTTGACTTTGCGAGCGTGCCAGCGCGCTTCTAATGCTCTGTGATGACCCAGAATCTGATGAATGACAGCTAATACATGAGATGCACCTTCGCTGTAATCAGCCGCTGGATTACCACTCGTGCCAGTATGACTGTCAATACTGTGTCCATCTTGACTCTAAATCAGATATCAAAAATATCAACTATAATACAATCGCTCTCGAAGATTAATTATACGTATATTAATTAATTAGACAATGCTACATGCATCTCGATCAATATCATTAGATATTATTCTAATGAGATTAGAATACTATTCAATGCTTTTACATAGTTATATATATATTATTACAGCATAAGCAAGCATATTTCTTTTTCTTAAGGTAATAGTATTTGCAGAACAATTTTACGAAACAATTCTTTTTTCTTATCTCATGCAAAGAACAGTTTGAACAGAAGAATGATGAAAGCATCTCGCATTGCTATCTCGCTCAATAATAAGCATTTTTTGCCGGAACCTATATATATATATAGGTTCCGGAAAAATATATATATACAGGGTGTCCCGCGAAACTTCTTCAACCGTCCACAGGAAGGTAGATGGGATCGAAATAAACATAAAAGTCCTTTTAGCGATATTCGTAATAATAATCGAGATATTAATATTTGTAATTATAATAACATGAAATTTTGTGAAAAATTAAATAATAAAACAATCACAAAATAATAAAAGCGTGAGCCATTTTTTAAGTAGGTTTTTAAATATAAACGTTAAAAATTTGACTAATCATAAACATTGATTAAAGTTATCTGTCTGTGTGATAGTATGCGTACAGCGGCAATGTTTTGTTTAGTATCTAATACTATTGCACGCACGTCATATGGACAGATAACTTTTTAATTAACGCATATGGTTAAAGAAACTTTAAACGTTTATACTTAAAAAACTATTTCACGGAAAAAAATGGTTTACTTTTATTAACTTCATAAGTAATACAAAGTTTCACGTTGCAATAATATTACCCTCGAATTTTGGGACACCCTGTATATGTATATATGTATACAGGATGATTCGTATAAAATAACCGATAAAAAAGTAGTTTGTGTTCAATACAAAGAAAAAACAATTATTATATAGGTGGAAATGTTGGGGACATTTAGAACTACATTTTTTTTAATGGAATTATATAAATTTTTTTACACAATACAATTCCTTTAATTCTAATTATTTTACATAAAATATTAAGGCAGAGATATAAAAAAGCTAATAATTTACGAAATATATTATATATTATTCTAGTACATATTGACATAAAATATTGAATAACTCGCAAACTATTAATTTTTTAATAATCGCATCTTAATACTTTCATAAACAGAATAATGAGACGAATCAATTCATGTAAAGAAAGCATACTTATAGTTGCTATAAAAAAAGTGTGGGCAAAATGAATAATTTTTTAAATAAATAATAATTATATGTTTTCTTTACACCAATTGATTCATTTTATTATCCTGTTCATAAAAGTATTAAGGTACGATTATAAAAAAAAATTAATAGTTTACGAGTTATTTAACATTTCATGTTAATCTGTTCTGTGCCAGAATAAAGTATAACATATCTCATAAACTATTGATTTTTTTTATATTTCTACCTTAATACTTTTATATGCAGAATAATTAGAAGAATATCACATTGTGCAAAAAAATTCATATAATTCCATTAAAAAAATGAAGTTAATCCTGAAATGTCACTGTATGTACAAGAGGTCTCTCTTTGTACTGAACACATATAAACTACTTTTTCATATACAAATATTCGCTAATAATTAAAACTTTACAAGAATCACCCTATAGTTACGTTAACATAATCACCACTGTCTGGTTTATACTTTGGTCTTAACCACAAAATTCAGCCAATCCTAAAATTCAGCCAATCCTAAAATTCTTTCAGTTAGGATCAATTGGAATACAGATTTCAGTTAGGATCAATTAAGACTGGTAATACTATTGGCTGAATTTTAAGATTTTAGTTTAGAGTTAACCGAAGCATAAACCAAGCATTAATCTTTATAGGATAAGGTCAAATTAAAAATATGTTCAGATAAAAATTGTATGGTTGAAAGGAGAACAAATAATGGTAAAATTAATAAATATAAAATTAATTTTGGAAAAAAATCATTTTTGATTGTATGATCATTCCCATTTTTTAAACTGGAATTGTGATTTTTTTTCATGAAATAATTCTTTTAATTTTAATTACTCTACATATAAAAATTAAGGTAGAATTATAAAAAAAATTAATTAGTTTACCAAATACATTTTATACTTTATTCTGGCATATTATTGACATAAAGTGTAAAATATCTTGGAAACTAAATTTTTAATAAATGTACCTTGATACTTTCATGCATAAAATAATAAAATAAATTAATTGTAAAGAAAATACATTGTTTGCCAAAGAAAATATAGTTTCATATATGCGAATTGCATAATTTTTTTTAAAAGTAACTTTGTATTTTCTCATTCTAATTATTTTATTTCATTATTCTGCACACGCAGAAAAATATAAAGGTATAATCGGAGTAATAAGGAGATTAAACTCGAGGTCTGAAAGTGGGTTTGAAACACGGTGTAGGATAACCCACGGAAAATTCGGCAATGTCATTTTAGTGCCATCATTTAGTATATCTACTACATACATACTACACATACATACATACATACGTGTGACCTGTGATCACGTGACAGTCTTTCAACTTTTCCCGCAAGGTGATGGCACTAAAATCACATCTGCCGAATTTTCCATGGGTTTTCCTACTCCGTTTCGTAGTATATACAGTAGCGCAACTCTCCTGATTTTATGTTTGCCGAAATGAAGTGCGCATGCGTGAAATAAGTAAGTTGCCCCGTCTCTTTTCCTCCTTTTTTATTGCGCTCTCTCTCTCTCTCTCTCTATTTAAATAAGCGTTTCAATGTTCCACATTGAACACTTAAACATTTGTCTTTCAAGCATATCAGAGTAGAAATTTAGAGGGAAGTATTACGTGTATTGTCCATTTGATGAAATGTTATATAAGAAATCTCGAGAGATTGATCTAATTTTTGTGAAAAAGTGAACAAAAGAAACAGAAAATTGAGCAAGAAGGATTTCTTTTTATTTATTGTAAACTTTAAACTTATTTTTTTGGACATATTATATAAATTTCTTTTATATCAGCTTTCTCATATATATAATTACATAATATTTCTTTATATAAATATACATTTTTTAATTAATTTGATATTTTTCCTAATTTTTCTATATCTTTTCAATATATTTACAATTTATTTTTATTAATTTTCATAAAGTTTAAATTATTTCATTGCAATATTAAGTTTATTCGCATGCTCTAATATGCTCCAATATGTTCCTACAATAGCATTTACTAACTTCAACGAATTCGTTGGATTACGATGCGAATAAATCTAGTGAGTTTTGCAAGGAATTTTGACAAAATAAAAAAATAATGAAAAGAGAAAGAAATTTATGTGGTAACCGTGACAACGCTAGGTAACTTACTTATTTCATGTATGCGCACTCCATTTTTGGCTAACATTAACATCAAAGGTGCCGACAGAGAATTGCGCTACTGTATATACTGTGTATGTGACCGTGTTTCAAACTCACTTTTTTTCGTGACCGGTCACTTGAGTTTGCTCTCCTTCTTATTACTCTGTGAGTACAATAATAAAAGAATGAATAATTTATGAGATATTTTTTTTATTTCATGTGAAAATGCCCCAATTAAATACAAAATATCTCATAAACTATTGTTTTTTTGATAACTCCATTTTTATAAGCAAAATAATTAGAGGAATCATCTTATATAAAAAAACATATAATTCCATTTTAAAAAAATGACAAAACTTTCATACAATTTCAAATAATTGATAAAAAAAAATCAATTTATTATTACTTATCCTCCTCCAAAGATCATCGAACTCTCCATATAAAAATAAAACGTTTGGAATTTTTTAAATGATCATGAAAACATGTTAGATTAATATTGTAAGATTAAAAGTCAACAAGTATTATATATCTTGCATCGAAGGTATTGAAGGAAGTTTTAAGAAATATGTCATTTTTAACATTTATAGCTAAAAAAGATTACAAAATATACAAAATTTTTATAGACATGAATTTTTTGGAATTTTCTTGGATTTTTAGACAAAAACGTTAATTTTAATGAAACAAATTTAATAGTATGAAAAAAAAACAAAGTTTTAGTTTTAGTTTTCTGTCTGTGTACAGGAGTGCATTACATCCCTGTGTGTGATGGAAGGGCATGTCGCTGAGGAGTCGATGCTTCCTCGCATTGCCCCCTATCTGCAACGGGAGGGAAGGCATCCGGGCAAACCATTACCCAGCATCAACGAGTTGCCATCCCTTCCTTGTCAGTTTCCCACTGCCGGAAGAAAGAAGTAGACTCACTGAGGAGAAAGCGACCTCCCCTATGGATTGTACTCTGATGGATATATCCCACCCAGAGTAAGGAAGAAGAAGCGGTCGGGATTCCAGCCTGATCTCATCTCAAAATCGTAAAGGAATAAGGAAATGGTGATGAGGGAATCCCTGAGACACAATCTAACGCAGGCGGAGGGACTCGCCCTGCTGACAAATAAGGTCCCGCCAGGAAGGAAAGGGGGAAACGAGGTGTAATTAAATCCCCCTAACTCTTAATGGAACTCCCGGGGCCTTCAATTTCGCCCTCTCAAAACATCGCAAGGAAACGAAACTGATGTCTCCTCTCTTCGCCTAAAGAGTAGTGCAGTTCAATTTGGGTTGTGTGGTTCTATTATCAAACTTCCCAGGGTACGGGTCAGCCGTGAACCGACGAGCCGAAGTGTTCCAGAAAATTATGCTGCAATCCCCACATGACTTGATGATACTCGAGTTTTAATGGATGCGAGCGAGCTCCACATACTCCATGGCATTTCCCTCCCTATCCCCATTACCCTCTAAAAAAAGGTGCAACACAATAAAAACGTAAATAAAAAGTTGCCGAATGGGAAAATTTTCAAGTTTTTCTTAGGTACTATCTGTGATATGTTAAAATATTTGTACACAGAGAGAAATTTAAAGCAATTATTGTCCACATTCATAGTCCACATTCAGGCTTCCTTAAATTTATCCTCAGATACTTCACGAATTATTTTATTAGCTACAGAGTATCTAAAGGGAAGCAGACAAGTATAGAATCGGTCTCATCAATTCCGATTAACCTAATTGATCGATTAAGTGTCAACCGTGATTGGTCAATTCTTTAAAATTTCTGCTGAAAAGCAAATGCGATTAGTCAATAATAATCGGTCGATTAAGTTAATCGGAATTAGTGAGATCTGACTATACGGGCATATGTGTTTCGTATAAGAATAGACTAATATGCAAATTACGGGTGACTTATTCGATGATTTTGACATACATTATCGATGGTTTTAACTGTCATTCGTTATCCGTTAAAAAGTTATTAACAAAAAAAGTTTAAAAAATAACATCTTATTTTTACTATATACAATATTAATCTTCTTTCTGTGTAGAAATATTTTAACATTAACATATCATAATATTCCTAAGAAGAACTTAAAAATTTTCCATCCGGCAACTTTTTATTTAGGTATATTTTTGTTAGCCTAGTGTGTTTGCCCTCGTGTACACAGACAGAAAGTTAAGCAAGTAAATAAAAAATTGTATTTCTTTTAAAAATGAAGAAGTTCTTCTTAAATATGATACCATAAAAAAATTTTAGGATCGCAATGGAATCCACTGAGATTCCATCGCAGTCCTAAAATTTCCTTTATGATATTTTCTACATATAAAAAGAGAAATTGTATCTTTTAAAAATCTGAAACAATTTTAAAAATTTTATATATATATATATATATATATATATATATAATTTCTCTTTTTTAGGTGGATCCTTGACATGTGGAATGTGCTATATTTTTTATTTGACCTGCAAAGATATAAGAGGTGGCGGTTACATTAGATAAAACATCTATATACAAATTAAGCTTTGTGTTCTTAAAAAATTAAATATAAAAACACAATCACGAGGAAGGTATTAACAAAAAGGAAAAACAATGATTTTTCCTTTAAATACGAATTAACGTACATGTTTTCTGGCGACATAGTCAATTCCTTGCGGTTGATTACAGACTTGCACAAGATGATCCAGTTGGTAAAGAAGCTTCTTACTGGTACTATGCACCTAAATAAGAATTTTATCCAATCCCACTTAAGAATCACATACACACACGCACGCGCGCGCGCGCGCGCACGTGTGTGTGTGTGTATGTATGTACAATGTTCATTTCGGATATGACACTACACATATGACAGGATAAATAAATGTTTAATATAAATTAATTTTTAATCAAGGCGCGTTGTAAAAAATAATAGAATAATAATCGTAATAACGAATACCGGTAATAAACGAATAAACATGCGCCTATATACAAAAATCTGTTTGAGAATACTGAGACGCCTGGGTTATAAGAAGATTACTTTAAATGTTAATTATTGCAGAAAATTTGCGGATAGATATTTCCAATAGCACCCAAATACCAAGCGAGCAATGGATTCCATCGCCAAAAGCTTTAAAAATTAAGTTTCTCGTACATAATCGACGCGAAATGTATCCGACCCTGAAGAATGGGCGCTCACATTATGACATACTTGCAGCATTGAACCCAGGCCGCTCAATAATGCTTGATATGCATTGTAAACCTGTCAGATAAATGTCAGATAAATTTACAATGTAAACGAAAAGAAATATCTGAAAGTTGGAATAATGTACAATAACGTAAAAATAATCTTATCCATTGTCAAGATAATTACGTTACGCTTTAAAAATCCGAGTTATATTGAATAATGGTAAAGCGTATGTAAGAAGGAGAAAAAATTTTACCTCTGTATATGCCTGGCACATTGCTTCATAAAGAGTTTGGTGTTGACGAATATGAGATTCAAGCACTGGAATTTCACTGGGTAGATTACTCATCTCGCACGCTTGACTCCAGCCAGCTACATTATCAACATACTGTTCCGCTTTATGATGAAACACTACACTTAAACTAAGTACCGCAGTACGTTCATCAAGACCTGCGGCAAATTCCTTCCAAGCTTGATCCAGACGTCCCGCCACCGCTCGTACATGCCCAGCCGCATAATGCTGTGTCTCCAGCAATTTGCCAGCCATTGTGAGAATTTTATTGATATTCACGTAAACATTCATCGAACTCATTGTAAAATGTTTATGTTCCTCCTGCAAATTTTTGGCCAACTGATACGAGCGGCCAATCTCCACGTAACTGGCGAGAAACGCTTCTCGGTTGTGACAAATCCAATCAAACATTTTCTCGCAATCTTGTTCAAATAATCGGAGCTGAAAACATTGATCTAATTTCATCTTCTTGATGTGCCATAATTGTAAGAGATGCTGTTGCGCTGCGTGCACAGAATCCAAATGCTGAATAACCAAGGTAGCCAGTGCTCGTCCATCAGAATCTGTGCAACTTGCCGCGCCACAGTCAATACTTCCTCCTTCTCCACTGGTTGCGTCTGAAAACACATACATATATGTATTCACATGCATGTAATTGAAAGCGCACTTTGTGCGTTTGTTATTATTGTTTCAAAAAGACAAAAGTAACAAATGTTAACCATCGTTAAATCGCTGAAGTAAGCGTTGTCCAACAACTTGGATATCTTCCACTGGGACTTTGATGATTTTTTTTTTCATCTCATTATGCAGATCAATTCCGTGCTTAGCTCCCGCAACATCGTCAGCAAAGTCATTTCGACTGAGATCCTCTTGCAAGTCATCTAATCGATCGAGAAGATCTGCTGCCTGCCACGTAAAATCTTCCACAACTAATCTAGTATCAATCCACTGGGCATGATCGTATTGCAAGGACCCATCTAAATCTGCAGTGAGCTGAGAAGGATCTATAACTTTTATAAGAGCCTCTAAGCTGATTGTATTAATCTGAAATTAATGTAATTTAGATTGATAACATTATAAATATTTATAAATCTAGATAGATATATAATGCCTATTTTTATTAAAGAATTAAGTTGAAAAGTTAAATAACTTTAATTTAACTTTTTTAAAGTCAGCCATTCTTTCGACGAAAATAAAGATGTTACGAAACATTGCGCGCCTATCAACAAATAGATCTACATTATATAGAGCTTGATACTCGAACTCGTGCAAATTTGTTTGTACATGAAATTGACTCGTTTTCGACAACTTTCGAGAAAAAATATTCGATTTAATAAGAAATTTCGAAATAGCTTTATTATTTAAATTTAATAGGTATAATGTAATAGAGTATCTTTCTAAATAAACCGAGAATTAAACTGTATTTATTATTTTTGTTAATAATTAGTTAAACGACTGAGACTCTGAAATCATGAAATGTAAAACAAATTTAAAACTTTTCAATTACTTTTTTTATTAACATTTAATTCAATTTTAACTTTATTATGGATTAACCTGTACCTTAATTAAGTTAAATTTTCAAAGTTGTTAACTTTAACTTAACTTGGTTAAAAAGAAAAGTCAACCTTATATATATCAACTTGTATATATTAGGTGTTGGAATTAATTCGTAGCGTTTTTTAATGAAAGAATGTTATTTATTTCACATGAGCATTAAAAAATACATTAATGAAAGTACTTCCCATCACTTGTAAAACGCTACGAATTAATTCCAACACCTAATAAATATAAATATAATAGTTGAAATATAATTAGAGTTACGACGCATACATAATAATTCAAATTTAATTACCTCAAAATTATACTTTTTCTGTTTACCCAATGAAGTTCTCTGTTTTTGCCAAAAGTTGTCTGGTTTAATAAGAAAAGCTACATGAACTGTACGATGAAAATGCTCGTGTAACACCTAAAGATATTTGTAAATTACACTTGATATTCGCATGTAATTTCACAAAATCGTTACAATGTGGGAAGCAAATGACATTTTTTAAGGCAGACATTAAGAAAAAAGATGTAACCTTCAGAATTGGTTTGACCGAGTCCCATGTTGTACCACGCATATCCACAATCACGGTAAATCGCAAGCCCCTGGCTTCATCGCTCGGGATGGCAAACAAATATTGTAGAAGACGTCTGTAATCCTCGGGTTTTGCACGTTCGCGTCTCGGTGTACTTGGAAACAGAAGCACAGGTCCTCCTCTACGATCCCTTCCACCTGGTAGTATTGCCAAACGTTCTTGCAGCAACGGCAATACTTCTGCTGCTCGTGTTCCATCCATTATCTTCTCGTTTTATTAAATAGTCATGATCTGCTTCCATTAATATAGAAAATAGACGTTTGTGAATTATCATTTTTATAACTGTAATGCAATAATTGCAAAATAAAAAATATCAAAAAGTCAATTATTATCAATTATTATACGATTACAAGTCTGTTTTCAAATGAAAATTATATTTATACTCAATAAAATTGCTATATAATTATAAGAAATCTAGCTCAGCTTCAAATATTGAAGCTACTTAAATAAATTCTGCATTTAACTTCTTAAGAAAAGCTATAATGTTTAAAAAAGGGACAATTCTATTTTATATAAAAATATTTAATGCAATAGTCAAATTCAAGGTCATTATATGCACACACGCGCGCGCGCGCACCACACACACATGTATACATACATGTGTATAAACGTATGCGCGCACGCGCGCGTACACTCAGTGTGCACGTAAGGTCTGTTCGCGTTGCTTGCACTTTTCGCACTCGACATCTTTGCTTTCTCTCTTTTCAAGGCAAAATATGTATCTATCTCATTTTAAGTGCAAAAATATTTGGGGATTTCATGCAACGCGACAGAGCATAGATATATATATATATGATGTGTGTGTGTGTGTGTGTATGTGTGTGTGTGTGTGTGTCCACCCATAATACGCACATGCATATAAATATAATGTTCCAATTAGGGAGTCCGCGCGTCTCATTCCTGTCACTTGCTACTGCTCCCTAATCGGGAAGCTCGCCGACTCGCCATACACGAGAGTGGAATACGAGACACGAGAACTGTTTCTTCGGCGTGGGAGTGCGCACACGATGTGATATCGGAATAGCATGCAACCTCATATCTATCTCTCATGAATTGAAAAAAACGTCCTCCACTCCCTACCTCTCCCTCCCTATCAAAATACTATTGCAGCGTTTGGATGCTTCTCTCTCTCTCTCTCTCTCTCTCTCTCTCTCTCTCTCTCTCTCTCAACTCGCGAACCACTACCCACGATTAAATTTTACCACCACACATAGAAGACTAACGGTACGAAGGCGACCGCGACAAGTAATACCAATAAATTACGATAAATCGCATGGTACACGTGATGTATCATTTTATATCTGTTTACCGTATTCATATCAAAGTTAAAATAATACCATGTGTATCATGCGCTTTACGGAACATAGTCACAACATCACGGGGACAAGTGCAAGACAATCATTCTTATCAATCGTTTCATCTCTCTAGATATAGCAGCATGTATTCAGATATTTGATTCTACCGTGTCAAACGAAATTGCGTTTTATAATAATTTACCATTGGCTATACAACGGGGATTCTACAATGAGTAGTCGGTAGTCGGTAATCGGTAATCAGTCTGAAAGCAGTCTTAAGCAGTCTTAACCTTAGTCGTACAAGTTGGTTATTGGCTAATTTCACCAAATAAGGACTTCCGCCGACTAAACCCCGATCGAAAAATATCGCTAAAAGACTCGAACGAGTTGCCTAGACTGCATTTCTTGTTGGCTATCGCTTTTCCGAAAACTCCTTACTTCCGTAAAAAGCGACTCACTTGTAGAAAGCTCGTTCGCGACGACCCCAAAGACGACGTCTTTGTTTTCTGCCTGTATGTTAGCGGGTCCGAGTTGGTGCGTCGGGCCAGCCGTTCGTATTGTCGCCGTTTCATCGGTGTCCACAACTATCACGAGAGTGGAGTCTCGAAATCATCACTTTATCACTGCCATGTTCGAATAAACGAACTTCCAACACAGCTTTGCGAGTTTCACTCCACTTCACTCTTCATTCACCAAACCACACAACATCCCACACAGCCGTCACAACCAAACCAAACGTTACCAAACCAGTCCGACATCTTCTCCCTCTTAGTTGATGGCTTCTGCCTCCAAACCAGTCCGACAGTCCGACAGACTGAAAGAGTATATCCACAATTTGCATAGCCGATAAACATATGTATAAAGAAAATTATCCAATCACATTTTACGTTCGTCTATATAGGAGGAGAAATGTGATTGGATAATTTTCTTTATGCGGCTATGCAAGTTGTGTGAATATACCCAACTGTTGAAGCAATTCAAGGCAACGGTACCAACAGATACGATGTCGGTTAACGCGTCGTACGACTCCGCACCGGAGTCATTAAGGCCATTCTACATTGTCATATCGTAGACGTCGCAAGTCACAAGCTTGTTGCTTCAACCAATCCGATGCTTCAATTTTTAAGTCGCATGATGCTTACGACGCTTCCGACGCTACGATACGGATCTACAATATATGTTTTAAGTGCCTCAAGCCGAAAGAAGACCAAGAAATTGACCAATTATAGTCGAATGCGAGGAAAATAATTGATTGTGATTCGTCCATTCTTTATGGCTTAAGGCTTAATATTGTATTGGGTCATCTAAAAAGTATCCGCGGTACTTTGTTACTAGATATATGCCCATCAACACACATCTAGTGACAAAAAATCGCGGATACTTTTTAGATGACCCAATATAATCTATTGTACATCCGGGCTAAAGCGAGAAGCACACTCTTGCATAACGCATAGAACATGAAGCATAAGAAAATCAACCAATCAGAATCCTTTATTTCATGAAAAGGAAGAAAATAAAGGACTTTGATCGGTTCATTTTCTTATTCATTACGTGTTGACTTATATGTAACTTGCGTTATGCAAGAGTCTGTGCTCTCCGTTTAAGAGTGCTGTCCACACAGTACATATACGGAATCGGAACGACGGAACGGATTTCTTACTCATGGAACGAAATCGACGGAATGTCATGTCGATTGCAGGCTATGTCGATCCTGCTTCCTTGTTAATGGTTGAGAATTTGATAACTTTGAAGAAGAAAATTAATAATAATTCTTATTTTTCAATACGATATATTCTTATTTGATATACACACAGTCCTATATTAATTATAATGGCAGTAATTCTTTAAATAATTCCGATGTCATTCTGAAATAATTGAAGAATTTCTCACGATCGGTCGTTTGCAATTCAACGACTAAATTGTCACTTGCGCCTCATTCTTTGTGTAAACATTGACTGTATTCAGAATTTTTATTTTTTTGTATATTTCTGCTGTTGCAATGAAACATTAAAAGCGAAATAAAATTTTCGCATACTCTTAAATATTAGAATAGCACGCCAACTTAACACATTTTTTGCCTTTCGCAATAATTTTAACATTAGTAATAACACTATTTCTCCATCGTTGTAGATTTACAATGATAAAGAAAGTTTCTGAATATTCGTTTCAATTTTTAGATTCAACCAACTCAACTGAACATGCCATTCTGTTCCGTAAAAATTTTCTTTTCCCATGTAATCGGAACGCAAAGGAATTTTAGTAACAAAATATATCTCACTCTTATAATTCTGATAATTCAGTATTTTTAAGTATTTAAAGTAATGTTATAGGTAAGATAATTGCACAAATTATTGCATATTATTGCTTTTAGTCGTATTAAAATAACGAAATATCAATTAAATTAAGCAAATTAGCTTGCGACATTCCGTCTGTTTCCATTCCGTTCCGGTTACATGGGACAAATTTCTTACGGAACGGAATTGTAATGAACTCAATTTTTTAGGCTACGTTCCAAAACTTTCCTCTCCGAGGAAGATTTTATTCTATATACTGTAGTATACGTTATGTATACTATAAATGTATACTATAAATTATGTATACTATATATGTATATATTTCAAGTAAAATTTTCCTCGGAGAGGAAGTTTTGGAACGTAGCCTTAGTAAGAAATTTATTCCGTCATTCCGATTCTGTGTACTTAAGGACGGCACCCTAAGGTTGAAATCACAGTCTGGAATAGGACTGCGGAATACAGAATGCATCATTAAAGCAACTAATCAGCGCTATTCCGCACTTTTCTACCACGCAAGTTTTGTGTGTTGTGTTCACATGATGCGTCAAAGGTAGTCCAGTGAATAATTTAAAAACTACTAACTTCATGTTAATAATTTATTTATTAAAATGATGAATATAATTTTTCAAATTGTAAAAACAATTATCACTGTTGTAGTATTTAATGTTTTACAATTAATATTTATAATCTCATAACAATTTTTTAATCGCACAATTAAAATCTTTTTATTTAAATAAAAAAAATATTTATTTTATTATTTAGCAATGAAAAAGTTGAATTTTAAAATAAATCTATAGAAAATGTATAAATGAATGTGTATTTTACTTAACTACATAAATAATTTTGTAAATAAACTTATACAGTTTTGTACACTTTTTTTTCCAAGAGCGAAAATAAAAATGTTTACATCAAAATAAAATTTTTTTTTATAAATATAAATTACGCAAGTCGTTATTACTTGCCTTTTCTTCTGCTTTTAATGCATCTATTATAATTTTAGTTTCAAATAACCTTCTATTTTTATATGGCAATTTTCTTAAAATATCAGTTGAAGCAAAAATTCTTCAACACCGTCAGAAATTTTGTTCCCGATAACAATTTTAACAAATCTTTTTTGAATTCAGCATCAGATGACTGCTTCCTTGGACTTGAAACACAATATATTATAATAAGCTAGTTAGTATCGATGATTAAATTGCTTATCAATTTAATTTGTAAAATTACGTACTTTAGCTTTGGGATTGTGTTTCAAGATCGATAAAATCTCGTGGGCTACAAATTGTAAAAAAAAAAATTCACAGAATATTATTAAGCACCAAGATTCGCTTCGATCGCAGATGACCTTCTTCACTTACAGTGTTTTAACAATATAATAATATATTGGGTCATCTAAAAAGTATCTGCGGTTTTTTGTCACTAGATGTGTGTTGATGGTCATATATCTAATGACAAAGTACCGCGGATACTTTTTAGATGACCCAATATTTCATCAATTTCATTTGATAACAAATAATTCATTATGTACATTATATATGTGTGTGTGCGTGCGTGCGTGTACACACACACACACACACACACACACACACATGCAGGGTATTCAAAAAAAGTCGAGATCACGAATTTATTCGGGAGGATGATGTTTTTGAAAGAAATGTTTCAGACAAAAGTTGTAAGATATAAAATAAAGTTGTAAAGTCTATTTAAGCCAGTTCTACATTAATTATAAGCTGATCGCAAGTTTGTTGCGACAGCCAATCTGAAACTTGCATTTTGAAATCAACGCTTCATACAACAAACTTGCGATCAGCTTGCAACTAATATAGAATCGGTTTTACAGATCTTATCAATTTGACCTTAGGTAGCATCGCCAAGTCAGATCAAAATCAAGGCGATTTTTAAAAATGAGATTCTTCTAATTTATATTGTATATTCTTGTGTAGTTCATCTTGAGAACTTTTCAAAACACTACAATAAAGTTTATTTTCATTAAGTATTTTTTGAGTTACAAGCCTTAAAAGTTACAGTACCACCGCCATTAGCATTACGTAAAGTGTCCGACAGCTAAAACTTCTTAAATGGTTCAGTAGAGGTTGTTCTTATTTTCATTTTTGCAGTAAAAATGAATTTTTACATAAAAATGAAAATAACAGATATAACCTCCAATGACCTTGATCTCAACAAATGTTATCCAGGGTATAATCCTGAACAACATTCAAAAGGTTTTAGCCTCTTGCAGTCGGACATCTTGGATAATGGAGTTCAACAGAGAAAGCAGCTCTCAACTGTTGTAAAATTCTTCAATATAATTAATTCTTACTTTTAATTTCTTATCTAAACGTATAAACCAATCATACTGAAGAATTTTACAACAGTTACAAAGCTGTTTTCTCTGCTGAACGCAGCCAATGCTAATGTCAGTGGTACTGTAACTTTTAAGTTTCATAACACGAAAAGTACTTAATGAAAATGAACTTTACTTACTTTTTGTAGCGTTTTGAAAAACTCTCGAGGTGAACTACAAGGATATGTAATAAAAAAATGGAGGGTCCCATTAAAAAAAATTGATTTAACCTGATCTAACTTTGATGACGTCATCCAAGGTCAAACTGATAAAATCTGTAAAGATCTTTTCATACCTTATAACTTTTGTCTGAAACATTTCTTTCAAAAACGTTATCCTTTCGAATAAATTCGGAGTCCCAACCTGTTTTGAACACCTATATGTGCACGCACGCACGCACGCACGCACCTCCTAAGGGTGAAATCACACGGTGCGGAAAACGACTGCGGAATTGAGAATGCGTTAGAAGCTTATAGAAGCAACCAATCAGTGTTCTTCTGCGTTATTCCGAAGCGCTAATTGATTGTTTCAATGACGCATTCTCTATTCCGCACTGTGTGATTTCACTCTAAGGGGGTGACCCTATGGTGCGGAATTGGCGCAACGCGAAATTGACGCTCGTGATTGATCATGGCTTCATTTCGTCAATTCCGTCGTTTTCTGTTGCGCAAATTTATTTCTTTTGTGGATTCTGCAGATGCCTGCATGCATGTGTGCGTATACATGTGTATACTTATAAAAACTAACTTCGTTAAGCTGATTTAAATGGAGAAAACTGTCTCCTACAAAGCATGATTAATCAACATGTTCAGATTCCTATCTGGGTTCTCCGGGTGTTATGTCATTCTTGTTTAACATTTGATAAATAACAAGAATGAAGTGATAATGGAATTTCAACATAACCCTGAAATAATTAAGTTTCCAGATAAATATGGTCCATATGGTCAGAACACGAATGTCGTATATATTGGATCATCTAAAAAGTATCCGCGGTTTTTTGTCACTAGATGGTGTTGATGGTCAACATATAGTCGCAGAGTAATATCTCCATAAGCCGATCCCCGTTTCGTTTGTCAATATATTGTAATATCAGAGATGACCCACACTTCCTGGATTGTGACATCAGCATCTGCGCATTGCAGCAGACAATTTTTCGAGCAAATAGTGATTGTGTACTCAAAAATTGTAGAAAATAATAAAACGCGATTGTACAATTTTGAATTGTCGAAATAGGCACCAAAAAACGAAATAATGAACTGGAGAAAAGCCGATTAAAAGAAATATTCAAATCTGAGAAATACATCTACATCACATTTTCAGTATTTTGCTCATAACTTCGAAACTATTCGAGGAAATTGTCCGAACTTTGTTGTATAATTGTGTTTTGTGATTTATAATGAAATGCAAAATATTATTTCAATCTGTTATACGATTAAGAGATTAGTACGCTACTGTCAGCGCCTGTGTATTAATCACGCAATACGAATGCGAGTCTGATTGGTCAAATTGAATTATGACACATGCAACATAATCGGCGTAAGTCGGCGTTTTCGAGGATTTGCGATTGAAAAAATTCTAAGTTTCTATGGCCGTGTTCCGATATGCACTGCCAGTACTGAAAATCTATAGTTTACGTCACATATACTGTAGATTTTCAGTACTGGCAGTGTATGTCGGAATACGCCTTATATCGAATATCGATATGATACAAATTCAATATCGATATTTGAAAATATCGGAGGCTGGAATATCGATTAAAAATATCCCTATATCGGCTGAGAAAATATATCGATATTTCGATATATCGATAGTATATCCCTAGCCAGTTCCATGAGTTTACCGAACGCGACCTATCTATACACATCGAGCACGACTATCGAAGCTTTTTTTGTTTTCACGCAAGCTGGTAGGCTGGACATCACTGGACTGTGGACAGTGTGGACATGTCAAAGATTATGATAGTGTTGGCATCGTAACGCATCGTTCGATTTGCAGCTGACGATCTGATGAGCTGATGTTAATCGGAAAGCTGCCAACTGCTAAGTGTCCCATGATCGAATTCAAGACGAGCCGCGTGCGCTTTAACGAGTCACTGTGAATAATTTATTAATAATTGACATGAGTCGTCCAAATAATTCCAACATCGCGGTATCTCGCAGGTGAGACATTTCGTTGCGTATGAGAAATATGTAATTTTGCAGCTGCGAGACCGTCGATTTGAGCTCTCGTACTCCCTCGTAAAACGCGTTGCTTTGACTTACAAAAGCAATGTTTGTTCTACAATGATGTAAACAAGCGCGATCTCAAGTGCAATCTGATCTTTGGTCGCGGGCATCCGCGCGACAGATTAATGATTCAACACAACTTTCGCGATCTCTTACAACTTTAAATGCTATCCTGTGTGCTTCATTCTTATCTTCACGCATGCTAATTATGAGAGTAAAGAATAACAATTGTATTTTGCGATTTTTTTTGTGAGAGAATGATGCGAGTGAAAATCTGTACAAAGGAATGAATTGTCACCACCTGGTCGTGCAGAGTACAGCATTTGTATGTTACCATTTTTGGTACAATTTATGATACTCTCGTTGCTTTTCGTTGTTTAATCTACTGTGTACATTCTGTAATGCTGATTCTACTAAGAGTTAGTATCTACCAAACAGAATGGATTGAAATAAATTGAAATGGATTCAGATTTTCAGAAATATTGATTCACAAATGTTAAAATGAATGTTTTTCAATCCTGAATGCATTTTTATTCATTTATAGGAATTGCATGGAGCATATCTCTATATCTTTCAATTTAAAAATAATATTAGCTTTTTCTATGGAGTGTGAATATTGTTTAATTCAAAATTTTGAATAGGAAATGCAGTTTTTCAATCCAATTGCATCTAATTGAATCTAATTGAATTCAATTGAATCCAATTAAATATAAAAAAAAGTATTCGCTATTTAAAACACGTTTTGATAGAAAAAAATTTCAATCTATTTTAATCCATTCTCATTCATTGGGTAGTCAGTAGTCCTCTAATATACTCTAATAGACTTTCCATAATAAGTCATTATCTAAGTTTTAAGTCTTAAGCCAGAAGTAATTGATCAATCACAATCAAATCTACTATGAATTAGAAGAATAATCCGCTAAAATTTGATAATTTCTTATGACTTCAGATTTAAAGATTAGATGGCTTATTGTACAAAGCCCATTAGTGGTGAATTGGTCAAGTCGGCCAATAGCCAACTTATACAACTATCTGACTAATTGTAAGACTATCGAGTTTCTTAAGACAGCGATTTTCTTAAAACTGGCCAAATTCAACTTCATTTCTTTCCATTACTAGAGTTCTATAATGAGTTGGTAATTGGTAATCAGAAGTCTTATCTTAACCTAAATAGATGACTATGATGTTTTGTATCTATAAATTATTAATCATAGTCGACAGCAAGTCATTTAGCTTGACTAACTTAGGGGGAGGAATAAAGTTAAATTTGCCCAGTTTTAAGAAAATCGCTTGTATTAGTTGTACAAGTTGGCTGTTGGCCAATTTCATTGATAAAGGCTTGGGACCATAAGAATCTACCGATTCTTTATGAAGAATCAGCATTAAGAGCCTCATTACAAAGATGGTTGTAACTGAGTCGTGAAACATGAATTGTAATCGTAGGTTTTTTGCAATAGACAGTGTTCGATCAACCTATGATTTACAAAGATAAATAATGGTTTATTATAGAAAACCTATTAGCAACAATTTAGTATCGTTATATTGTTGTTGCATAGTTTTTTTATCATATATAATATCTATGCAATAACAACATAATGATACCAAACAGTTGTCAAGATGTTGCAGAATGGGACAATTAAGAAGATATAACAGAGTAAAGGTCTTAAAAAAGTTTTTTGTCAATTTTTTTTTAACTATAAGTTTTAGAAAAAATATGAATTGGTATATGAATTGGGCACAATTTGAAGACATTTTAAGAATTTTTATATATCAAAATATAAATATATAGTGATGTTACACAGCATTGTAGACTTCCATGTTCAAAAAACATAGTCCATCGGTAATATAGAGAACTCAAGTTGTAATTATTATTCGTTTTGTGAAGTTACTGTTTTGTGAAGCTGAGGCCGATCGGTCGAAAATTGTTCGAGTTATAGACAGTTAAAAAAAAGTAGTTTTGAGAAAAACATATTTAAAGTTTCAATATTGCATATTTAGCACTGTGCGCCTGTTCCTTAACAAACTCATATATCTCATATAAAACTCATATAAAACTCATATAAAACTCACATAACTTGAGTAATACTTCGAATTTTATAAAAATCTTTCAAGAGCATATTTTTAAGACATCAATCTTCCGAAAAAAATTTTTTTGATTTTTTGAAAATTTTAATTTGTTATACCCTCTTAATTAAATACACTGCTATTGACCAATTGAGTATAATTAATTTTGGCCGTTATTATCAGGGAATGGAAAGTTATTTTTTAAAAGTAACAAGTTACAGTTACTCGTTGCCGAGTAAAAAAAGTAACAAGTTACCGATTTTTAAAAGTAACTCGTTACAGTTACCGTTACTTGAGAAAGTAACTTTTCATTTCTTTTCCGTTATTTTTTTTTTAAATCTATGATCGCCAATCACAGCGGACAGGCCTAGGGGCTTCTTTAGTCTCAAGCTCTATGCACTATAAAAAATTTTTGTGTAAAATTACAACTATTATAGTGGATAATTCTGAGACCCACTGTAATAGTTGTAAACGTCCACACGTTTGTAAATTTGCAATATGCAAATAAAAATAATTTCTTGGTTTGTAACTAAGCAGATTGTGGAAGTACAATTACAATGTGTATATGTAGATGCAGAAACGATAATATGACAATACATTTCGCATTATATATTATTATACTTTATATATTATTATATTTAATAGCAATATCCAAAAAAATATCTGTTGTATTACGTAATATTATTAAAATTTGGATGATTACAGAAAATATTCAAAATATCTTACTATTTATATAATTTTCAATATCAAATAAGATATTTACATGATAAAATTTACAATTTTTGTAGAGTTACATAATTTCTATAATATTGCATGATTTTTTATATATAATATACAGGACTAATTATGTAATCCATTTTATATCTATATGTAAAGAAATTTTTTTACAGTGTAAGTGGCTTATGTCATATCGTGTCCAATCATGTGCAAAATAACGATAAAAGTAACTCTAAAATTCGTTACCGTTATCAAAAAAATATAACTTTGTTACCATTACAGTTACCAAAGAAAAAAAGTAATGCAATTACCAGCGAAATTACCAAAAAAGTAACTTGTAACTGTAATTTCATTACAAGTAACGAGTTACTTCCATTCCCTGATTAATATTGCTAACAATTGAAGATTAAGGCTTTGTATGCAAGATATTTTCAATATGTGATGTTTTTAAATATGTAAAAAGTATATTGACTAATTCGGTTTCTTGGATTCGATCACTTGCGTTATGCTAGATCAATGTATACTAAAAAGCTAGTGTACATAAAATTAGCAAAGTTGAAAATATGTAAAAACATATAAATATTTCAAACGATTAACTATCGTAATTCTACTATTCAAGTTGATTATATTATATCACTGCATTGAGATATTTTATATAAAGTAGCTTTTAATATGCACTGATTCAGCGTAGTGCGAGTGATTTTCAATCGAATTCACCATAAATTTATAAAGTGCATTTATGTGGTGCATTTAGAGAGACACAATCAGTGCTATATTTGTATCAATGGATGCGTTCAAGCCAGACAAAGCTGCCTAGTTTGCTCGCCGAACGAATGAATGGACGCGTTCAAGCTGGCAAAGCGGCTAGTTTGCTCGCCAAGCAAATGAACATGATTGGTTAATACTTATAGATCCAACCAATTCCACATCCAATCGTTCGGCAAGTAAGCTAGCAGCTTTGTCCGGCTTGACCGTAGTCATTGGCTGTGAAAGAAAAAAATCAATTATTATAAAATTCTTTAATATGATTGATTTTACTCTTAATTTTTCATTGGATTTCTAAATGTATATATCAATCTTATTATACAATAAAGAATCTTATTATACAACAGTTGTAAAGCTGCTTTTTTTTTGCTGAATGCTGCTATTCTATCTTCATCATATTTATTAGATGTAAAACAAGGATAAAATAACATAAATAGCATCAATAGCATCTTTTTAAACATATCCATGGATTTATTGATACAAATGTACTTAGGATCTCTTTTACCAACCTCAGTTAAGCTAACCCACGGTTACACGAGTAACTGCTGAATGAGTCTCATTTTGAACAGATAAAGTCCCTTTTTTAACAGAGAATTGTACAATTAATTGTCAGTACCAAATGTGTGTAATACTATTAATAGAGATAACGTTCCACTTGCAGATGGTTTCATCCCAATATTACAGGTTTAGAGGCGGAACGTTTGTTAATGGAACGTGGAGTTGACAGTTCATTTTTAGCACGACCAAGTTCTTCAAATCCTGGTGACTTTACATTGTCTGTTAGGTGAATACAAAACTATGTTCAAGTTATATTATTACATAAATTAATTATAAATCATGTAAATATATACTAATTCGTAATATCGGATACTTTTTTATTTTCATTATTTTCAGACGGAACGGTGAAGTGACTCATATTAAAATAAAAAATGCAGGAGACTTCTATGATCTTTATGGTGGTGAAAAATTTGCTACTCTTTCTGAATTGGTATCATTTTACATGGATAATGGTGGACAGTTACGCGAGAAAAATGGTGAAATTATTGAGCTTAAATATCCTTTCAATTGTGCTGATCCTACGACTGAAAGGTACAAATTATAATTGTTTGTGAGAAAATGTTTTTATACAATATTTATGTAATGTTTGATCCTTTTATGTATTTCTTTTTAAAAAATTGATATTTGGTAATATTATTTTAAATTATTGTATAGCATATCATGTATTAATAGTCAAATGCTACTAAAGGTGGTTCCATGGCCATTTGTCAGCGAAAGAAGCAGAACGGTTAATGCTGGAACGTGGGAAAAATGGATCTTTCTTGGTGCGTGAGTCTCAAAGTAAACCTGGCGATTTTGTACTATCAGTACGGACTGATGATCGTGTTACACACGTTATGATACGATCTCAGGTTAGATTATATAATAATATATAATAATATTTTATATACAATCAAAGGTAGAAACCAACAAGGTAAATGAGAGTACCAACAGACCACAGTTATTAGTACGCAAAGTAATAAAGTAAAAAAATTGCTCTATTCTACAGTTTATGGTGTAATCCAAACAATTTGTTTCCGATTCACTTTGGAGCAAATATTTTTTCAGCAAATACAAAATCTGTGCGTACGTGCGTGCTCTTTGCATGTCAAAAATAAGTTGAGTTATCAACAAATTGCCAGATTTGATATAATCAGCCTTTTTTGCGTAATTGTTTTTGAATGTTGAAAAATGTTTATGTTTACCCAAATTTGAGTGAACTGTAACAATTTTATATACAGGATGTTTGATAATTAATAGTAAAACTCTTGCATAGGGATAGAATGAATTGAATTGAGAAGAAAAGTCCTGTACCATTTTGCATTTTTCACACTAGTTAACGAATTATTAATTTATAAAAATAACCAAATTTGCTACCGGGTTATCGCCAAATGTAAGCGCGCGGCGAGATAAGCCCGCATAGTGAGGCGCGCATTCGTCGTTACTAGGCACATTAATGCCAATATCACTTGTTTTATCTCGCCGTGCGTTTGCATTTGACGGTAGTCTGGGCTAATTTGACTATTTTCATAAATTAGTAATTCGTTAACTAATGCGAAAAATGCAAAATGGTAGAGGATTTTTCTACTATGTGCGTGCATGTATGCATGCGTGCATTAAACAAACTCCCCGAATGATGGCAAGCAAGAGGAAACATCGTGTTTAAACATACAACTGACCAAAGATTACCAAATGTTTTTGTTTCTGACCCGTCACATGCAATATGCTAACATATGACAAAACTTCTCTCCCCGTGGGCCTGAGTCAATTTCTTTAAAAATCAACAAGGATGTTACCTTGTCCTTATCCCTAAAGTATTTATCAAATTTAGAGAAAAATCGGTTAAACTGTTTGCGACATTTCGTGATATTACACATGACATTTGAAAATTACTAATATGTCATCTTTTGTCAAATTTCATTAATTTCATTCCCACATTGGTTTCTAGACTTAAAAAAAACATATGTTCATATAAGTACCTTTAACAATGATCCACGCGTATTTTACTTTTCGGATGAGCAAAAATCTTTTTATCTATTCTTCTTTATGATTTAAATTTGCCTGCTTCAATTGTTCTAGTTACAGGATTGCTACAGACCTAGAAAACCGGGAAAAGTCAGAGAAATTAAAATTGGTCATAGAAAACCGGGAAAAGTATTAGAATTTTGAACTTTGCTCATAATTCCCTTAAACTGCTCCTATGCCAAATATTAGGTGTTGGAATTAATTCGTAGCGTTTTTTAATGAAAGAATGTTATTTATTTCACATGAGCATTAAAAAATACATTAATGAAAGTACTTCCCATCACTTGTAAAACGCTACGAATTAATTCCAACACCTAATAATTTTTATAATTTTTAAAATATCTAACGTTTATATTCATATACGTTCAAGATTCGTCCACTTTAAACGATGATTAAAAAATAATTAAAATTTATATTTTATTGAGTAATTTTATTTGATCGCTCTTTTTTATAATTGCAATCTTTTTTCCAATACTAATTTATTTTTTGTTGGCTTGAATTTGCCTCCAAAATTTTATTATGCTACTAAGCTTCTTTTGCGTTTTTAATAATATAAGCTTTTTTACATCCTTCCTTAATCTTTGATTCTAAATGTTAAAACTTTTTACATATTTTATAATGTTAAAATTTTTACATATTTTATATTGGTATCATGGTCATCAATTTTCCATTTTTATCTGGAAAACTTGGAAAAGTTAAGGAATTTTGAATTCCTGTGATAATCCTGAATTTATTATAATTTAAACTTTACCTAGTATAAATATTCATTATTTACATATTTGTATACTTAGGTAAGTGTTAGGACGGGAAAGGATTCTCTCCATTTTATGGAGAGAAAAACTCTGAAAAAAATATAATTTAATCTAAACTAAATTTTAATTCCAAATTAGAAATTGCTTTACATATAAAGTAGGAAAATCCTTGTGGAATAATACAATTCTAGGCATCGTTTTGCTATCTAAACAGGGGAAAATGGAGTGATTATGCTTTTCGTGGAAAGTCGAAACCTTGTTTTGTGTGGAACTTTGTTTTGTAAAGCGTGTGCTTGGATTCTGATTCCTTCTCATGAAGGAGAAAAGGGTTCCATTAAAAAATTGGACGAATAGGATTGAATGTGGAACTTTATTTTATATGAGTTTACAGCTTTCCACGCGAAGTAAGGTTTTAATCCAAAGTTATTTGTTTTTTGTTATTTCGAGTTTTTCGGTGATTGAGTCCCTCTCTGTAGAGAGGAAGAGAAGGGGGAGGGGAAGAGAGGGAGAGGGAGAGGAAGAGAGCGCAGAATTGCGTCTATGCATATACATAACAAGACGAAATGAAATTTTACTTGAATTTATGACTCCACACGAAGCGAGATTCCTTCTACATCCTCACATCCTTGCTTATAGAACAAAACGAGGTTTTGAGGAGCTTGATGTAACGGGTAAAAAAAAATCGATTTTTTTTTGCGTAAATTGTTAGAAACATATCTGAAAAATGTTTCCGAAGTCCTAAATCGAAATTTGAAGTTGTAACGATTTCACAAGCAATTTTGTGCCTGCGCATCACGCAGATATATTATATGAACGAGCGCGCGATCCGTTTCACTACTTGATCTTTTGCACAACAGACCTTTGATTACGAGCCGGATTATATCAGTCAAATGTTTTCTTATATTAGGTGTTGGAATTAATTCGTAGCGTTTTACAAGTGATGGGAAGTACTTTCATTAATGTATTTTTTAATGCTCATGTGAAATAAATAACATTCTTTCATTAAAAATATACTTATAAAAACTAACTTCGTTAAGCTGATTTAAATGGAGAAAACTGTCTCCTACAAAGCATGATTAATCAACATGTTCAGATTCCTATCTGGGTTCTCCGGGTGTTATGTCATTCTTGTTTAACATTTGATAAATAACAAGAATGAAGTGATAATGGAATTTCAACATAACCCTGAAATAATTAAGTTTCCAGATAAATATGGTCCATATGGTCAGAACACGAATGTCGTATATATTGGATCATCTAAAAAGTATCCGCGGTTTTTTGTCACTAGATGGTGTTGATGGTCAACATATAGTCGCAGAGTAATATCTCCATAAGCCGATCCCCGTTTCGTTTGTCAATATATTGTAATATCAGAGATGACCCACACTTCCTGGATTGTGACATCAGCATCTGCGCATTGCAGCAGACAATTTTTCGAGCAAATAGTGATTGTGTACTCAAAAATTGTAGAAAATAATAAAACGCGATTGTACAATTTTGAATTGTCGAAATAGGCACCAAAAAACGAAATAATGAACTGGAGAAAAGCCGATTAAAAGAAATATTCAAATCTGAGAAATACATCTACATCACATTTTCAGTATTTTGCTCATAACTTCGAAACTATTCGAGGAAATTGTCCGAACTTTGTTGTATAATTGTGTTTTGTGATTTATAATGAAATGCAAAATATTATTTCAATCTGTTATACGATTAAGAGATTAGTACGCTACTGTCAGCGCCTGTGTATTAATCACGCAATACGAATGCGAGTCTGATTGGTCAAATTGAATTATGACACATGCAACATAATCGGCGTAAGTCGGCGTTTTCGAGGATTTGCGATTGAAAAAATTCTAAGTTTCTATGGCCGTGTTCCGATATGCACTGCCAGTACTGAAAATCTATAGTTTACGTCACATATACTGTAGATTTTCAGTACTGGCAGTGTATGTCGGAATACGCCTTATATCGAATATCGATATGATACAAATTCAATATCGATATTTGAAAATATCGGAGGCTGGAATATCGATTAAAAATATCCCTATATCGGCTGAGAAAATATATCGATATTTCGATATATCGATAGTATATCCCTAGCCAGTTCCATGAGTTTACCGAACGCGACCTATCTATACACATCGAGCACGACTATCGAAGCTTTTTTTGTTTTCACGCAAGCTGGTAGGCTGGACATCACTGGACTGTGGACAGTGTGGACATGTCAAAGATTATGATAGTGTTGGCATCGTAACGCATCGTTCGATTTGCAGCTGACGATCTGATGAGCTGATGTTAATCGGAAAGCTGCCAACTGCTAAGTGTCCCATGATCGAATTCAAGACGAGCCGCGTGCGCTTTAACGAGTCACTGTGAATAATTTATTAATAATTGACATGAGTCGTCCAAATAATTCCAACATCGCGGTATCTCGCAGGTGAGACATTTCGTTGCGTATGAGAAATATGTAATTTTGCAGCTGCGAGACCGTCGATTTGAGCTCTCGTACTCCCTCGTAAAACGCGTTGCTTTGACTTACAAAAGCAATGTTTGTTCTACAATGATGTAAACAAGCGCGATCTCAAGTGCAATCTGATCTTTGGTCGCGGGCATCCGCGCGACAGATTAATGATTCAACACAACTTTCGCGATCTCTTACAACTTTAAATGCTATCCTGTGTGCTTCATTCTTATCTTCACGCATGCTAATTATGAGAGTAAAGAATAACAATTGTATTTTGCGATTTTTTTTGTGAGAGAATGATGCGAGTGAAAATCTGTACAAAGGAATGAATTGTCACCACCTGGTCGTGCAGAGTACAGCATTTGTATGTTACCATTTTTGGTACAATTTATGATACTCTCGTTGCTTTTCGTTGTTTAATCTACTGTGTACATTCTGTAATGCTGATTCTACTAAGAGTTAGTATCTACCAAACAGAATGGATTGAAATAAATTGAAATGGATTCAGATTTTCAGAAATATTGATTCACAAATGTTAAAATGAATGTTTTTCAATCCTGAATGCATTTTTATTCATTTATAGGAATTGCATGGAGCATATCTCTATATCTTTCAATTTAAAAATAATATTAGCTTTTTCTATGGAGTGTGAATATTGTTTAATTCAAAATTTTGAATAGGAAATGCAGTTTTTCAATCCAATTGCATCTAATTGAATCTAATTGAATTCAATTGAATCCAATTAAATATAAAAAAAAGTATTCGCTATTTAAAACACGTTTTGATAGAAAAAAATTTCAATCTATTTTAATCCATTCTCATTCATTGGGTAGTCAGTAGTCCTCTAATATACTCTAATAGACTTTCCATAATAAGTCATTATCTAAGTTTTAAGTCTTAAGCCAGAAGTAATTGATCAATCACAATCAAATCTACTATGAATTAGAAGAATAATCCGCTAAAATTTGATAATTTCTTATGACTTCAGATTTAAAGATTAGATGGCTTATTGTACAAAGCCCATTAGTGGTGAATTGGTCAAGTCGGCCAATAGCCAACTTATACAACTATCTGACTAATTGTAAGACTATCGAGTTTCTTAAGACAGCGATTTTCTTAAAACTGGCCAAATTCAACTTCATTTCTTTCCATTACTAGAGTTCTATAATGAGTTGGTAATTGGTAATCAGAAGTCTTATCTTAACCTAAATAGATGACTATGATGTTTTGTATCTATAAATTATTAATCATAGTCGACAGCAAGTCATTTAGCTTGACTAACTTAGGGGGAGGAATAAAGTTAAATTTGCCCAGTTTTAAGAAAATCGCTTGTATTAGTTGTACAAGTTGGCTGTTGGCCAATTTCATTGATAAAGGCTTGGGACCATAAGAATCTACCGATTCTTTATGAAGAATCAGCATTAAGAGCCTCATTACAAAGATGGTTGTAACTGAGTCGTGAAACATGAATTGTAATCGTAGGTTTTTTGCAATAGACAGTGTTCGATCAACCTATGATTTACAAAGATAAATAATGGTTTATTATAGAAAACCTATTAGCAACAATTTAGTATCGTTATATTGTTGTTGCATAGTTTTTTTATCATATATAATATCTATGCAATAACAACATAATGATACCAAACAGTTGTCAAGATGTTGCAGAATGGGACAATTAAGAAGATATAACAGAGTAAAGGTCTTAAAAAAGTTTTTTGTCAATTTTTTTTTAACTATAAGTTTTAGAAAAAATATGAATTGGTATATGAATTGGGCACAATTTGAAGACATTTTAAGAATTTTTATATATCAAAATATAAATATATAGTGATGTTACACAGCATTGTAGACTTCCATGTTCAAAAAACATAGTCCATCGGTAATATAGAGAACTCAAGTTGTAATTATTATTCGTTTTGTGAAGTTACTGTTTTGTGAAGCTGAGGCCGATCGGTCGAAAATTGTTCGAGTTATAGACAGTTAAAAAAAAGTAGTTTTGAGAAAAACATATTTAAAGTTTCAATATTGCATATTTAGCACTGTGCGCCTGTTCCTTAACAAACTCATATATCTCATATAAAACTCATATAAAACTCACATAACTTGAGTAATACTTCGAATTTTATAAAAATCTTTCAAGAGCATATTTTTAAGACATCAATCTTCCGAAAAAAATTTTTTTGATTTTTTGAAAATTTTAATTTGTTATACCCTCTTAATTAAATACACTGCTATTGACCAATTGAGTATAATTAATTTTGGCCGTTATTATCAGGGAATGGAAAGTTATTTTTTAAAAGTAACAAGTTACAGTTACTCGTTGCCGAGTAAAAAAAGTAACAAGTTACCGATTTTTAAAAGTAACTCGTTACAGTTACCGTTACTTGAGAAAGTAACTTTTCATTTCTTTTCCGTTATTTTTTTTTTAAATCTATGATCGCCAATCACAGCGGACAGGCCTAGGGGCTTCTTTAGTCTCAAGCTCTATGCACTATAAAAAATTTTTGTGTAAAATTACAACTATTATAGTGGATAATTCTGAGACCCACTGTAATAGTTGTAAACGTCCACACGTTTGTAAATTTGCAATATGCAAATAAAAATAATTTCTTGGTTTGTAACTAAGCAGATTGTGGAAGTACAATTACAATGTGTATATGTAGATGCAGAAACGATAATATGACAATACATTTCGCATTATATATTATTATACTTTATATATTATTATATTTAATAGCAATATCCAAAAAAATATCTGTTGTATTACGTAATATTATTAAAATTTGGATGATTACAGAAAATATTCAAAATATCTTACTATTTATATAATTTTCAATATCAAATAAGATATTTACATGATAAAATTTACAATTTTTGTAGAGTTACATAATTTCTATAATATTGCATGATTTTTTATATATAATATACAGGACTAATTATGTAATCCATTTTATATCTATATGTAAAGAAATTTTTTTACAGTGTAAGTGGCTTATGTCATATCGTGTCCAATCATGTGCAAAATAACGATAAAAGTAACTCTAAAATTCGTTACCGTTATCAAAAAAATATAACTTTGTTACCATTACAGTTACCAAAGAAAAAAAGTAATGCAATTACCAGCGAAATTACCAAAAAAGTAACTTGTAACTGTAATTTCATTACAAGTAACGAGTTACTTCCATTCCCTGATTAATATTGCTAACAATTGAAGATTAAGGCTTTGTATGCAAGATATTTTCAATATGTGATGTTTTTAAATATGTAAAAAGTATATTGACTAATTCGGTTTCTTGGATTCGATCACTTGCGTTATGCTAGATCAATGTATACTAAAAAGCTAGTGTACATAAAATTAGCAAAGTTGAAAATATGTAAAAACATATAAATATTTCAAACGATTAACTATCGTAATTCTACTATTCAAGTTGATTATATTATATCACTGCATTGAGATATTTTATATAAAGTAGCTTTTAATATGCACTGATTCAGCGTAGTGCGAGTGATTTTCAATCGAATTCACCATAAATTTATAAAGTGCATTTATGTGGTGCATTTAGAGAGACACAATCAGTGCTATATTTGTATCAATGGATGCGTTCAAGCCAGACAAAGCTGCCTAGTTTGCTCGCCGAACGAATGAATGGACGCGTTCAAGCTGGCAAAGCGGCTAGTTTGCTCGCCAAGCAAATGAACATGATTGGTTAATACTTATAGATCCAACCAATTCCACATCCAATCGTTCGGCAAGTAAGCTAGCAGCTTTGTCCGGCTTGAACGTAGTCATTGGCTGTGAAAGAAAAAAATCAATTATTATAAAATTCTTTAATATGATTGATTTTACTCTTAATTTTTCATTGGATTTCTAAATGTATATATCAATCTTATTATACAATAAAGAATCTTATTATACAACAGTTGTAAAGCTGCTTTTTTTTTGCTGAATGCTGCTATTCTATCTTCATCATATTTATTAGATGTAAAACAAGGATAAAATAACATAAATAGCATCAATAGCATCTTTTTAAACATATCCATGGATTTATTGATACAAATGTACTTAGGATCTCTTTTACCAACCTCAGTTAAGCTAACCCACGGTTACACGAGTAACTGCTGAATGAGTCTCATTTTGAACAGATAAAGTCCCTTTTTTAACAGAGAATTGTACAATTAATTGTCAGTACCAAATGTGTGTAATACTATTAATAGAGATAACGTTCCACTTGCAGATGGTTTCATCCCAATATTACAGGTTTAGAGGCGGAACGTTTGTTAATGGAACGTGGAGTTGACAGTTCATTTTTAGCACGACCAAGTTCTTCAAATCCTGGTGACTTTACATTGTCTGTTAGGTGAATACAAAACTATGTTCAAGTTATATTATTACATAAATTAATTATAAATCATGTAAATATATACTAATTCGTAATATCGGATACTTTTTTATTTTCATTATTTTCAGACGGAACGGTGAAGTGACTCATATTAAAATAAAAAATGCAGGAGACTTCTATGATCTTTATGGTGGTGAAAAATTTGCTACTCTTTCTGAATTGGTATCATTTTACATGGATAATGGTGGACAGTTACGCGAGAAAAATGGTGAAATTATTGAGCTTAAATATCCTTTCAATTGTGCTGATCCTACGACTGAAAGGTACAAATTATAATTGTTTGTGAGAAAATGTTTTTATACAATATTTATGTAATGTTTGATCCTTTTATGTATTTCTTTTTAAAAAATTGATATTTGGTAATATTATTTTAAATTATTGTATAGCATATCATGTATTAATAGTCAAATGCTACTAAAGGTGGTTCCATGGCCATTTGTCAGCGAAAGAAGCAGAACGGTTAATGCTGGAACGTGGGAAAAATGGATCTTTCTTGGTGCGTGAGTCTCAAAGTAAACCTGGCGATTTTGTACTATCAGTACGGACTGATGATCGTGTTACACACGTTATGATACGATCTCAGGTTAGATTATATAATAATATATAATAATATTTTATATACAATCAAAGGTAGAAACCAACAAGGTAAATGAGAGTACCAACAGACCACAGTTATTAGTACGCAAAGTAATAAAGTAAAAAAATTGCTCTATTCTACAGTTTATGGTGTAATCCAAACAATTTGTTTCCGATTCACTTTGGAGCAAATATTTTTTCAGCAAATACAAAATCTGTGCGTACGTGCGTGCTCTTTGCATGTCAAAAATAAGTTGAGTTATCAACAAATTGCCAGATTTGATATAATCAGCCTTTTTTGCGTAATTGTTTTTGAATGTTGAAAAATGTTTATGTTTACCCAAATTTGAGTGAACTGTAACAATTTTATATACAGGATGTTTGATAATTAATAGTAAAACTCTTGCATAGGGATAGAATGAATTGAATTGAGAAGAAAAGTCCTGTACCATTTTGCATTTTTCACACTAGTTAACGAATTATTAATTTATAAAAATAACCAAATTTGCTACCGGGTTATCGCCAAATGTAAGCGCGCGGCGAGATAAGCCCGCATAGTGAGGCGCGCATTCGTCGTTACTAGGCACATTAATGCCAATATCACTTGTTTTATCTCGCCGTGCGTTTGCATTTGACGGTAGTCTGGGCTAATTTGACTATTTTCATAAATTAGTAATTCGTTAACTAATGCGAAAAATGCAAAATGGTAGAGGATTTTTCTACTATGTGCGTGCATGTATGCATGCGTGCATTAAACAAACTCCCCGAATGATGGCAAGCAAGAGGAAACATCGTGTTTAAACATACAACTGACCAAAGATTACCAAATGTTTTTGTTTCTGACCCGTCACATGCAATATGCTAACATATGACAAAACTTCTCTCCCCGTGGGCCTGAGTCAATTTCTTTAAAAATCAACAAGGATGTTACCTTGTCCTTATCCCTAAAGTATTTATCAAATTTAGAGAAAAATCGGTTAAACTGTTTGCGACATTTCGTGATATTACACATGACATTTGAAAATTACTAATATGTCATCTTTTGTCAAATTTCATTAATTTCATTCCCACATTGGTTTCTAGACTTAAAAAAAACATATGTTCATATAAGTACCTTTAACAATGATCCACGCGTATTTTACTTTTCGGATGAGCAAAAATCTTTTTATCTATTCTTCTTTATGATTTAAATTTGCCTGCTTCAATTGTTCTAGTTACAGGATTGCTACAGACCTAGAAAACCGGGAAAAGTCAGAGAAATTAAAATTGGTCATAGAAAACCGGGAAAAGTATTAGAATTTTGAACTTTGCTCATAATTCCCTTAAACTGCTCCTATGCCAAATATTAGGTGTTGGAATTAATTCGTAGCGTTTTACAAGTGATGGGAAGTACTTTCATTAATGTATTTTTTAATGCTCATGTGAAATAAATAACATTCTTTCATTAAAAAACGCTACGAATTAATTCCAACACCTAATAATTTTTATAATTTTTAAAATATCTAACGTTTATATTCATATACGTTCAAGATTCGTCCACTTTAAACGATGATTAAAAAATAATTAAAATTTATATTTTATTGAGTAATTTTATTTGATCGCTCTTTTTTATAATTGCAATCTTTTTTCCAATACTAATTTATTTTTTGTTGGCTTGAATTTGCCTCCAAAATTTTATTATGCTACTAAGCTTCTTTTGCGTTTTTAATAATATAAGCTTTTTTACATCCTTCCTTAATCTTTGATTCTAAATGTTAAAACTTTTTACATATTTTATAATGTTAAAATTTTTACATATTTTATATTGGTATCATGGTCATCAATTTTCCATTTTTATCTGGAAAACTTGGAAAAGTTAAGGAATTTTGAATTCCTGTGATAATCCTGAATTTATTATAATTTAAACTTTACCTAGTATAAATATTCATTATTTACATATTTGTATACTTAGGTAAGTGTTAGGACGGGAAAGGATTCTCTCCATTTTATGGAGAGAAAAACTCTGAAAAAAATATAATTTAATCTAAACTAAATTTTAATTCCAAATTAGAAATTGCTTTACATATAAAGTAGGAAAATCCTTGTGGAATAATACAATTCTAGGCATCGTTTTGCTATCTAAACAGGGGAAAATGGAGTGATTATGCTTTTCGTGGAAAGTCGAAACCTTGTTTTGTGTGGAACTTTGTTTTGTAAAGCGTGTGCTTGGATTCTGATTCCTTCTCATGAAGGAGAAAAGGGTTCCATTAAAAAATTGGACGAATAGGATTGAATGTGGAACTTTATTTTATATGAGTTTACAGCTTTCCACGCGAAGTAAGGTTTTAATCCAAAGTTATTTGTTTTTTGTTATTTCGAGTTTTTCGGTGATTGAGTCCCTCTCTGTAGAGAGGAAGAGAAGGGGGAGGGGAAGAGAGGGAGAGGGAGAGGAAGAGAGCGCAGAATTGCGTCTATGCATATACATAACAAGACGAAATGAAATTTTACTTGAATTTATGACTCCACACGAAGCGAGATTCCTTCTACATCCTCACATCCTTGCTTATAGAACAAAACGAGGTTTTGAGGAGCTTGATGTAACGGGTAAAAAAAAATCGATTTTTTTTTGCGTAAATTGTTAGAAACATATCTGAAAAATGTTTCCGAAGTCCTAAATCGAAATTTGAAGTTGTAACGATTTCACAAGCAATTTTGTGCCTGCGCATCACGCAGATATATTATATGAACGAGCGCGCGATCCGTTTCACTACTTGATCTTTTGCACAACAGACCTTTGATTACGAGCCGGATTATATCAGTCAAATGTTTTCTTATATTAGGTGTTGGAATTAATTCGTAGCGTTTTTCGTGTATATGGGTCTGGAATAGCAGATTAGCTGTAAGTATTCGAAAATAGGTACTTTTCCATAGTTAAATTTTTAAACGTGTTTGTCTCTAAACCATGTTTTTTCGAACTGATGTGCAACATAACTAAAAAAATATTCGACCAATTGACTTCTCGCTGTGCATACATATTTAGATAATTAAATTCCCCTCTAGATGAAAATCTATTAGTTTGATGATATTATTAAAATAATTATTATTACCGTACAATTAATGTGAGAATTTTTTATAAAAATTGCAATTTTTTTTTTTTCTAAAGACCGTTATTTTGTAAATTTGATATTTTTTGCCTCGCAAATAGATCTAGAGCGGATATTATTATAAAACTAAAATGCACTTAAATTTTTGCTTCATACAAGTACAACAGGTGCTATTCTGCACGCCGATTGCATTGTCCGATGCCGCAACCTTTGAGATCTATATTTTTATCTTTATACTTACAAATATACTTTAAAAACATTCTAAAGTTTCAAAAAGTTTCAAAAGATTAAATCATCACTTTAAAAAAAATTTTCAAAAATCGCGTTATTTTCAGCTGTTACATCAGGCTCCCTTAAATTACTATTTTATATCTTAAAACTTGTGTTTTAACTCTGTTGAAAATTTTTCTCAGAATTTTTCATATAATTTTTTTAGAATTTCTATACAATTTTTCAGAATTTTCTCACATTTTTTACACGAATTGGAACACTCCTCAAAAAATCTATATTTTTTTCTCAGAATTTTCCATATACGTTAATTATGAAATATAAGATTTCTAAGATTTTTTGTAAGTATAATTCTGATGAAATGTTATAAAATCTAAAAAATTTTAAAATATTTTTAAAAATTATGGGATGAGAAATCTCAGAATATTTCAGAATTCATTTGATGAAAAATTCTGAGAGAAGATGTAAACTTTTCGAATATTTCTGAGTATTTCTGAAAAATGTTCCAATTCGTATAAAAATTACAAGAAAAATTTTGGCCAGGGTATATTTATAAAACTTTTGTTAATAATTTTTAAACGATTACTGAGCGATGATTAAAATCTTCTGAAGGTCAATCAGGATTACCACAGTAATCTAGTTGCTACTTTAGTGTCGGAGATCAGTTGCTTGAAATTATACTTTGTAAAAATTGTGTTTATTTAAAAAGATAATGTTCTTATTTTCATGTTTCACTTTTATTTTTTACAACATATAATTTTGATAGGCAGTTGATCTTCGATAAGATAGTGGAATGGAATCTTCGATAGGAAGATGGCAACCACGATCATGATCTTAACAACATATGTTATTCCTAATCTGTAATATGGTATTCCTAATGTGTATATTTATTTTAATTTTGATTGTAATAAACTTCTCCAATACATCAAAAGTTATTATAATATGACAAATTATATGTGAAAATAACTTTTTTGCAACTAACTACAAATTTCTCAAAATTGGGATATAATGAAAAATTGAATTCATATAAAAAAAAACTACGGAAAATGGTTAGTCTCGTTCTAGTATTTTTTTTTGTCCAACAGTGTAATCGCACTGTTAAGACTTGAATAATGTATAAAAGTGATGTATAATGATGGTTATAAAAATGAAAGGGCCATCTATATAAAAATTACTAATATAGTTATATTATCCATTTATCAGTAATGTTATTCACAGTAGCAATAATTTATATCAACCAAAAAAACATAATTCACTATTGTCGAAATAAGATGCATGTCGTATTGCGAGAATCTTAAAGCGCTCTAAAGCGCTTCTGATCACAATAATAAAATTAAATTATTAATTATAAGTAAGTTTATTAACACAAAAAAAAGATTGTTAAATAAAATATTTATATAAGGGCAAATGAGCCTAGCACGTTGTCGATGCAAAACAGAATATATTGTTCAAATCTTCCAAACAGTTCTCACAGAACTATCTTCAGTAGTTAAATGACTTGTAAATACATATACAACGATCTTGTCTTCTTTCATCAATTAAACGTAATTAAATTACATTAAAATTGTCGTGATTCTTCGTAAGAGTATCGAATTCGAAGTGGTGATCTATGAAATTGAAATAAAAATCCTTTTTACTTTTATGGTGGTATGGATTTAAAAATTTGAGAATTGCTAGATTAACAGGAAAAACAATTATATTGTTGGATACAGTCGGATTGTTAAATATTAATGTGTTTCGTAGATTAGGTATAATAAAATTATAATAAAATTTAGTTATTTATTTGAAATTGTTACGAAAATAAAGCGAAATATTTACTGTAGAGTTGGTGAAAAAATAAAAATTTTAATTTTATGTAATGAAGAAAAATTGCAACAAAATATTGCAAAAATTATTGGTCATTTAGAGAAATAGTGGAAAATATATATATTATAAACTAAAAATAATGAAGAAACTCAAACTAAGGATTAAGGCTAAACAAAGGATTATGTACGGGATTGATAATAGATGCATTTCGATCCACAAATTTTGCTTAACAATCTAACAATTTATTTACTTCTTTTTGTTTCAATGAAAAGTTTTTGCGTTCGCGAAATTATTCATACATCTTGTCACTATGCTAATGGATTTCTGTTACATATCCGTATTACAATGATAGTCATTACATCGATGAGATCATTTATCATAATATAATTATCAATACGTCGTCATGAGAACAATTTTAAGGCTCTATCTCTGATATTCGCAACAAGCTATATTTTAAATTGTTCGTGTTTCTAAAATAGATCCATTCAAGTTATCAGATGAAATTAAAAATAAATCGTACCTTTCTGTAAGTGCATGTACAATTCGATATAAACTCTAAGAATGTAATTTAAATGGTAGATCTGCTAGGAATATTTACATTTTAACAGGGTTGGGCAATTTAGAGCTGCGAGTAGTTTCTTACGTATAGTACGTATGTATAATACGTATAATACGTATATATAATCCTATTTGAAAAAAATCCACGTTAATGCTCCTGAGTAGACCACAGCCATATTGAATTGTTTATTGAATCGACATTAGAAGTGAGAAATGACATGTTAATTTTTATTACATGCCATTTATAAATAAAAGCAATTTGAATAAAACAAAATAATGAGATTGCTTTAAAATATTGATAAAAATGGACGCAAATTGTGCTTATCCTCCCTGACAATCAGTGAATAATTGTAAAAAATAATAAAGGTGTAAATGAAAATAAGCTACGCATGCGCATTATAAAAGCATTTCATGTGTCTTTTTACGATTATTTTACTAGTCATATAAAACGTATATATAATACATATAACATACGGTATTATACGTATAAAAACTATGTATAAAAACCATGTACGTTATGTTTGAAGAATGTGATGCAAATTACACTTAACAAAAGATTGTATAAAATAGATAAAAAAGAAATATGTGATAAAAAAGAAATTGTGAAAAAATAGTGAAGAAGTGTTTTATCAGACAAAATTAAAATAAATCTGGGATATAATGGAAGATATTATGTAAGAAAATCATCAAATCAGGGATTGTTACCAAAAAAATCTTCATTTTTAAATCTTTTTTGAATGACTCCGTTTCATACAGTTTTTTGCAAATAGTCTGTATCACCAAACTCAAATATGGGATTTGCAGCTTTATTATTTACATTATATTCTTAGAATCTTCATCAAATTATACATACATGCACTTACAGTAAGATTAAATTAATTTTTTTCATTTGATAATTTGATTTATCTTAGAAACACATATAATTTATGATCAATTCAAAATGTTGTTTTTCAATTAGAATCGAAAGTTTCTTTATTATTTTTGAGTCTTAATGCATTATCCCCTATTTTTTAAGAATGACCAATAATTTTAATTCCTTATTGATTTTTCTTCGTTGTATGAAATTAAACTTTATTCTCATCAGCTTTTTAGTGAATATTTTATTCTATTTTCCTTGCTATTTTAAATAATTGATTAAATTTTATTATATTAGGTGTTGGAATTAATTCGTAGCGTTTTTTAATGAAAGAATGTTATTTATTTCACATGAGCATTAAAAAATACATTAATGAAAGTACTTCCCATCACTTGTAAAACGCTACGAATTAATTCCAACACCTAATAATTTTACTATATCTATCCATGAGAACATATTCATTAAATCAAATAACAAATAGTACAGGACTCTTAGTTTTTTAAAAGACAATACAAAGAAGTATAGGACATATAAGAGTCAACGTAATTAATTATAAATGCAAGAACTGTAATATGATATATAAAATGTATTAAAAAAATTCTATAAATAACACATTGTAAAACACATTACATTACATGTTTCGGCTCTTGTATTGAGCTATTCTCAAATAAAACAAAATTCACAAAAACTTAAAATTCATTTTCATAGAAAAATCGTGATAAAAGTTGTCGCGATTATGATGAGTAGCGATATTAATGAATGCCTCACGAAGACTATGAATTACTTGCAAGCGATTTATTGGCCGATTGTTCGGAATTTCATGATATTTTAATTAAAGAAACATATTCGTTAATAAATAAAACCAATAAATAAAAATAAAAAAAAATTAAAATTAAAAGTTTATTACAGTTTTTTAAGATTAACTTAGGAAATTTGGGGGGATTATTATATAATATTTCAGATTGATTGCGTTGAAAGTCCGACAACCATATCGGCACGCAATTATCATTTCTGAAATTAATTCATTTATATATATATATATTAGTTCAACATTTCAACGTTCAGACCGTAGTGGCGCTTCGTATTTAAAGTAATGTTATTTAACATAAACGGTCTTGTTTCCAATCTTATTGTTAAAATTAAAATCTGAATAAAATAAAAATCTGTTAAAATGTTCCTCTCTTACACTACCATCTCATCCAGTTGTGATAATAAATCAAACTCTTTCATCCACAAAATTAATATATCCGAATTCCTTCTTAAATAGTGAAATTTCACCTTCTCTTTCCTCTATCAGAAACAAATGGTTTGTGAATCTCTCTTCTACAATCATTCTGAACGATGTGCAGAGTTTTTACAACTTGGTGAGAACTTTGCGTTACCAAATAAAAAGAACATCATTTTTGATTTCATTAAAAGTATAGAATATAGTACTTGAAAATTGTCAATTGATAAAAGGATTGATATCACAAATCATTCCATACTCGTATTTAATAACCTAGTTTGCTCTTCTTTTTTCACAACATCCATTGACACAAAATTATTAGAATTAGAAACTGTCACAAAAGATTTTTTAAAATTAAATCCTGACATAATATTCACACATGCTGACAAGGGTAATGTCACTGTAGCCTTGAAAAAGATTTTTACGTTAATAAAGTGAATGAAATGCTTAGTGACACAGATATGTATGAAATATTAAAAAGAGATCCTTGTAAAAAGTGACATCTCAGAATTGTGCTTACAGATAGAGGACTTGCAAATATATATTAATGAAGCTCAATATAGACGTTTATATTGCAGTGATGGGTTGCTTCCGAGGGCTTATGCAATGCCGAAGATTCACAAACTGAATTGTCCAGGATCTTCAATAGATAGTTCGTTATATTCCTTAGTCTCATTTTTACACATCATGTTTGAAAGTATTCCTAAAGTTGAGAGTTATATAAAAAATAGTTTGCAGCTTGTTAAAGATCTAAAAGAGATGAAAATTGATAATAATTACAAATTAATCTTATTGGATGTAGTTTCTTTCTTTACTAACATTCCATTAGACATGACTATCGATTGTGTAAATGACAATTGGAATTTCATCTAAAAAAAATGTGACTTACCCAAGACGGAATTCCTGATGGCGGTTCAATTTATTCTAGATATTCAACATATTTTACATTTAATAATACAACATCTATAAATCTATAATTAACATCTATAAATAGAATTTTAGGTACATCCATGGTTCTCCGTTGTCACCCACCATTGCAGACTTAGTAATGCAAAAATTAGAGAAAATGTTTTTGTTATTTTATTAGGTGTTGGAATTAATTCGTAGCGTTTTACAAGTGATGGGAAGTACTTTCATTAATGTATTTTTTAATGCTCATGTGAAATAAATAACATTCTTTCATTAAAAAACGCTACGAATTAATTCCAACACCTAATACAATAATCTCTAAAGTTTCTTTTTTATTATCGTTATGTTGATTTAGTTGCTGCTGTTCCTTCTTCTGAAATCAATTCGTTTTTCGAAAGTTTTAATTCGTTTCACTCACGTCTATAATTCACATTAGAAATAGGCTCTGAATCACTAAATTTTCTTGATGTGACGATTATGGTAAAGAAAAACATTTAACTTTCAATTAGTATCAAAAACCAACTTTTTCGAAGAGGTTTTTAAATTATTTTTCAAATCATCCTATCTCTCAAAAGAAGGGTATAATTTTTGGTTTGATAGACAGGGCTTTATTGTTATCTAACTCTGAATTCTATTAGGTGTATGACTTTGCTCATTCGGTTTTCGTATAGATGGCTTTAGCGGTAAGTGGTGATCGAAATAAATAGATCATAGACGTCACACAATAAACTTGGGAATCTGTCAACATAATCCAAAAAGAAACATTAGTTGATTTGTGTCTGCATCATAAAGTTATTCTCGATTGAAAATGTCAGTTTACGAGCCAAATTCTTGTCATTTGCGGGAAGTTTTAATTTTCTGCTTCAATATGAAGAAATCTGCGACTGAGGCTCATCGAATGCTTTCAAATATTTATGGTGAAGCCAGGCTGCTATTAGTGAAAGAACGTGTCATAAGTAGTTTCAACACTTCAAGAACGGTGATTTTCACGTCGAAGACCAGCAGGTAGCGGTGGAAGAGAGAAGGTTTTCGAAGATGCAGAATTGAAGGCATTACTTGATCAAGACTCTTGTCAAAATCAAAAAGAATTGGCAAGATCATTATGAGTGACTCAATCAGCCATTTCAAAACGTCTCAAAGCCATGAGAATGATTCAGAAGCAAGGAAATTGGGTGCCGTACGAGTTGAAGCCGAGAGATGTTGAACGACGTTTGTTTGCTTGTGAACAGCTGCTTGAAAGGCAAAGACGGAAGGGCTTTCTGCATCGCATTGTGACTGGGGACGAAAAATGGGTTCATTACGATAATCCCAAGCGCAGAAAATCATGGGGAGTTCCCGGCCATGCTTCCACGTCGACGGCCAAAACCCCATGTTGCGAAAGTGGTCAAGACATACTTGGAAACGTTGAAATGGGAAGTCCTACCCCACCCGCCGTATTCTCCAGACGTTGCTCCTTCTGACTATCACTTGTTTCGATCAATGGCACACGACCTGGCTGACCAGCACTTCCGGTCTTATGAAGAAGTCAAAAATTGGATCGATTCGTGGATCGCCTCAAAAGATGACCAGTTTTTTCGACGCGGGATTCGTATGCTGCCCGAAAGATGGGAAAAAGTAGTGGCCAGCGATGGACAATACTTTGAATCATAAATGTAACCAGTTTTTTACAATAAAGCCTCGAATTTCGGAAAAAAACCGCATGAGCAAAGTCATACGCCTTATATTATAAGAGTCTTATATTGATTGTTAATATACTAATAGAGAACTAATAGAGATTGATAGTTAATATATTAAAGAATAATATAATAGAGGAATAGAGAACTAATATTATCCCCCCAAATTCCTTTTTGACACAATCAATGTTAAAGTCAGAAGCATTCAGTATGAAGGAGCAGTAATACATGATTGCATGAACAATGAGACAAGGGATGTTATGTACATCATGGTTTACTGTGCTCTTTGTTCCATTGATAACAGAGAAATTAAAAAAATTTAATAGAGAAGGATATCAAAGAAAATTTCCTATTATAGCTCTAATAAATTCATTAAGTAAGTTCATTAAGGTACAAAAGGATTCTTGTTTAAATTGGTCAAAAAACAATGTAGTACATAAGATCATGTGCAAGGATTGTGATGTATCATATGTCAGACAAACGGTCGGGTTTAAAACAACTTAAAATTAAAATTATAGAATATCGTAATCATATTCGTTGGAATACATCTACCCGTTCTGTGATCATCGAACATAAACTGCAGATGACACATGGTTTGGATTGGAATAACATCCAGATACTAAATGAAGAGCCATGTTATAATAGACGCTTAATTTTTCTGAAATGTTAAATATTAAAAAACAAAAAAACAGTTTTAATCTCCAAACAGACACGGAGGGCCTTCATAAAACATATACATCGATTATAAACAAAATTTGACATTGTTTTTATCTAATCGTTTTGTCAATCTATTGCCGCTCAGATAGTGACAGTCAGCCTTACCGTTAACATATCTTCAAAAAATTACTTCTGAAAGATTCGATCTGTACTGATTATTTTAAGTTTTAATATAATGACTGCATTATGTATTATTACTATCTGACTGGTATATTACCTCTTATAATTTGACGAATTTCACGATTTTCTAATGAATTTGACGAAATATTTCTTTTTAAGAAATGATCACATTGGTGAGCGTTGATGCGATCACGTTGGTGAGTGTTTTATTGAGATGATGTTTTTGCTTAGTTTTTACAGAATTTTAAAAGTAAATAACATTTTAACAGATTTTTATTTTATTCAGATTTTAATTTTAATTTTTTATTTTTATTTATTGGTTAACGAATATGTTTCTTTAATAAGAATATCATGAAATTCCGAATAATTGGTCAGTAAATCATTTGCAAGTAATTCATGGTCTTCGTGAGGCATTGATCCATATCGCTATATAAATTGGACAACTTTTATCGTGATTTTTCTATGACAATGAAAATGAATTTTAAGGTTGTAAATTTTGTTTTATCTGAAGATGGCTTAATCCAAGAGCTGAAATATGTAATGTAATGTGTTTTACAATGTGTTATTTATAGAATTTTTTAATACATTTTATATATCATTACAGTTCTTGCATTTGTAATTAATTATGTTGACTCTTATATGCCCTGTACTTCTTTGTATTGTCTTTTAGAACACATTAATATTTAACAAACTTTTTTTTATATTAATAAATTAAAGATGGAATTACACGATACTTGATTTCTTGAATGATATGCATGCATGCAGACATGCCTGCTAGAATTCGTTCATGCATTGAGCGTTGTATGCCGATATACATGATTTTTATATTAATTATATAATACTTCATTGGCCCAAGAAAATAATTTTTTTTTGTATTTTGGAGGCAAAATTATCATAAAAGATTTGTTTGCGAGAAGTTGTTCGAAATTACGTATTATATTAGGTGTTGGAATTAATTCGTAGCGTTTTACAAGTGATGGGAAGTACTTTCATTAATGTATTTTTTAATGCTCATGTGAAATAAATAACATTCTTTCATTAAAAAACGCTACGAATTAATTCCAACACCTAATACAACATATTAAAAAAAGTTCTCCGCTATACCAGTGGACTTGGAAAACTTTCCAGCTTCAAAAAATTGATAAAAAGTGCGGTTTTTAAAAAATATCTCAGAAAGTATTCATTTTATCGAAATAAGGGTCATTTTCAAAAAGAAAGTTGATAAAATTACGAACAATTTCTTTTTGAAGGTTGTACGATCAATACTTTTTATGATAGAATTTTTTAAAGTATATCTTGAAACTAACGTGGTTCTAATATTAACACATATAAAAAATAAGAGCATAAAAAACCACAGCACAAGTTATAGTTTGTGATATATAATTATTATTACATTAATTAAAACATTAAACGTTTCGGCCACAATCTGGCCATCTTCAGTAAATTCACAAATATTCTTGAAACACAGAATTACATATATCTGACATTAAATTTAGCCGTCATGTAATATAACTATGTGTAAACATGTTCTTTCATCTTGTGAAGGTGCATCGTATAATAATGTTGCAGCGCCAATTGTTATATTGCAAATTATGTACAACAAGAATTTCCAGATTCTAATTTAAAAAATTAACCTATTATTAATATCTTCTAGTCTGTATAAGAATTGAATCGTTATTTGTTTTACAGAAAAAATGATGAAGATTTCAAAGTTCACATGTATTTATATACGATCTTAGTTGCGTATCACTTTCTAAAATTTATTTTTGGGAAAACAGAAAAATTGTCTTTTTCCAACATTTTCTAAAAAAACGTTCTCCGTAACTTTTTTTTATAAATCTGTTCTTAAAGGACTTACGTAAAAAATAAAGTATATCAAATTAAAGCTTAGAAAATTTCCTATAAAATACTTTTTTTTTTCTCTGTCCGTCAATTTTTGTGCAAAATATAGTTCCCAGATAGCACAGAGAATTCAAAAAGAATTCTTTTTTCATTCCCAACTTACGAAATGAATTCTTTTTCTGTCCAAATTTCTATTAAAAAAAAAAAGTATTCCTAAGAGGTCCCAAAAGAATTTATTTTTATGTCACCAATTGTGAATTCTTTTTCGATTCCAAAAAGTACCTTTTTTTTAGTCTAAATGAATTCGCGATGAAATCGAAATAACTTTTAGGTTCTAATGAAGTAGTTAGTATTCTAATGAAGTTCTAAAGTAATTTATTTTATGCTCTTTCTGGAATCGGAAAGTTAAATAGGTTGGGATTATTGGAATGCTCCGAAATACGAAGTAAAAATTAATAAAAATATATTTTTGACAAAAATATTTTTAACAAAGAAAATATTTTAAAATATAAATCAGTTGTATATATAAATCGAAGTAAGATTCCTTGTATTAAAATGAATTTAAAAAAAAGCAATAAGCTAAATTAGAACAATTAGGAATCGGCGTTGGAATTGGTGCGCTAAATGACTAACAGATCTTAAAAGTGTTTTAAAATGTATTACACATTAGTGAATGTATCCGTAGTTATTTTTATTACAGTGCCGATTCCTAATTGCTCTAATTCACTTGTGTTTTTTTTTAATTAATAAATCAGTTAAAAGCATATATTGTATATTATGTTTCTTTGTATTGTCATATTTTTTGCTGCAACACATATTTTTATTAATTTGTATATCTTAATTTTGTATAAGAATAAGTCTTACTTCATTTTTTATTCAAATTAAATTTTACCTTTATATTTAAATACATATGATTATGTATGCATTAGGGATGTGTGGATACTTGAAATTACGAGTATCTAAACCTCGGATTCGGATCGGGAATTTTTTTCGAGATCGAATCGAGACCTGAATGTTTGTAATTTTCGGATATCCGTAAATTTTGGGTACCTGAATTTATTATAAAATTGATCTAGAAACTTTTTAACGATTTAAATGTGCTTCTTCATGATTTTTTAATTGGGTTTTCCACTTATAATAAACTATAATATAATTAATTAATTAATTAATTAAATTTAAAAGTGTACAAGGAGGAGAAACAATTTATGAGATATATATAAATTGCAAAAATATATTATTTTATAATTGTTGCTAGTATTGGAAATCTCGTACATGGTGGCAAATTGCATTTCTACCAATCTATTATATCAATATTTTGGTGAAGAATTTTTTCCGAAAAATAAATTTGCATTTCTTTATTTATGCGAAAATAAAAAAATGGTTGTTTTTCTTCTTTCATGCTATTTAAAGTATATAATTTTGTAGGGAATTCAATAACTTGTAATTTTCATAAGAAATATTTTGTGCTTGAGAGAGAGGGGGGAGGAGGGAAGAAGGGAGAGGAAAAGAGGTGGGAGGGAGGGGAGAAAGAGGGGAGGGGTGTAGCGAGATATTTATCAAAAAAGTGTGAAAAATCGCTTTGTTCTCGAAATAATTAAAAATATAATATTCTTAAAAAAATTCTATCACGGAAAGCATTGATCGTACGACTTTCGTCGAAAATAAAAAAATAAAATTGTTCGTGATTTTATCAGCTTTTCCGCATTTCTGGTGAGTTTTTTGAAGCTAGCAAGTTTTCCAAGTTCACTGGTGGTCAAAACTTTTAGTATGTTATATGTATAATATGTTATTTCGAATAACTTCTCGCAAACAAATCTTTTATGGCAATTTTGCCTCCAAAGATCTAATTTTCCTGAGTTATCATAGTTTATTTCCTCGCATGAAGGCATAAATCAATCAAAAGAAACAATTGCTAATTTCATAGTTATTTGTCAAGCATCAGAATGTATGCAGCAAAGCAAGCATAGCAACATGTGTGCACGCATGCATGCATGCTTATCATTCAAGAAATTGATCGTGTGATTCCATCATTACATTAATAATTTGTCTTTATTATTATGAGCAGACTATAGCACTGGACATTTTAGGATTTTCGCAATATAGTATGAACTTTATTTTAGCAATAATTCGTTATGTTTTTTAATTGATATGAATTGTTGGTGAGGTATTATAAATGACATTATTGACAAGTAAAGATAGACGGATAAAATAACTATTTTATTAATTTTTATATATAATAGATACCATATTTTTATAGGATTTTATTTTTACTACTAATATAATATATAAACTTGGAGCCTTTGAATTTAAAACAGCATAAAGGAGCATGATAAAATTATTTAAAAAATACAGAGTATTGCAAAAAGTTTTATTTAAGTTTTTAGATTTATTTCTTCATGTGTGTAGAATTATTACTTTTTCAGTTATATCAGATAGAAGAACATTGTGCGTGCGTGCGTGCATGCGTGCGTGCGTGCGTTGTATGTATATATAAGGATAATTAAAGTAAATATTTGACTATATTACAAGCAAGTAAATTAGATGAAACTAATTAATATTTCAGGATAATAAATATGATGTAGGTGGTGGATACAAATTTGATAGTCTTAGCGATTTAATAGAACATTATAAACGAAATCCAATGGTTGAAACAAGCGGAAGCGTTGTTCATCTTCGGTAAGGATTTTATATTTTTTATTTTATATTATTTTTATGTATAATTTTTATATTTATACATACAATAATACATATGTAAAAATTATAAATATTGAAAACTTTACTTAAAATTTATAATATTTTGATTTATTCTCTATATTATTTTTCAATTTTAGAGTATTACAATGTTTTTAATAAACATCATTAATTATTTATAGCCAACCATTTAATGCAACGCGTATTAATGCTAGTAGTATTGAAAGCAGAGTTAGACAATTACACAAAGAAAATGGTTGTTCCAATGGCTGGCTGTGTTGGAATGGAACTAGTGGGAGCAATGAGGATGGAGCAGGTCGTGGCAAAGGAAAGGCTGGTTTTTGGGAAGAATTCGAATCGTTGCAACAGCAAGAATGCCGGCATATGTTTTCAAGAAAGGAAGGTTTACGTTCAGAAAATCGTGCCAAGAATCGTTATAAAAACATTTTACCATTTGATCATACTAGAGTACGATTAAAAAACATAGTGTCTGATATTCCTGGAGCTGATTATATTAATGCTAATTATATAAGGGTAATATTATTTTATCGATATCTTTGATATATTTAGTATCTCAGAAATTAAGAATATCATTAAAAAATGTTTTCTTAGCAAAGATGTTGAACAAATTCATGATTTAATGCAATTTCTTAATTTTTCACATTAATATGTATTTTACGAGATAAAAACATCAAGTTAAAATCTAAAATTAAAACTAACTTAAATTTTAACAAATTTACAGTTTTTAAAATGCTTATTACCATCAAATTATTAACGGCTTTCTAAGATGCTTATTTGCAGCAATAATATTAAATTACTTATCAATTTAATTTTTAATATTATTACTCCAATTTCACTTTAGGACTATTTCTCAAGAAACGATATATGATTAGGCAAAAATTTGCTATCTTATAAAAATCCTGTATTTAAATTCTTTATAACTAAATTGTATAAGATACTGAAATTAAAAAATGCATTTTATTGGGGATGAACAATGTACTCATAACTTCTAATTGAAATTTCTAATAATATTAATTTTTTTTTTACAAAAAAATGTCAAATATTATTAGGAAAGCCATTTTTTTGGACATTAAATCTCGATTATCTTAGAAATTACTTCGATTATCTGACGTAATGAAATTTTTTTGCTTATAACATCATGTTTGAAGCATTCAAAAATCTATAAAAAACACTTAGTCCTGTTTAATATAATTTTTTTTACTGTGAACCAGTGTTATCTTGTTATTTTTATTGAAAAATTGATTTTATATTAATCAAGGAATCTGAAAGAATAGTTCAGATTTTGGAGATATTTTGTATGGTATTATAAAATTTGTATTATTTTTATACGATAAAATGGTTTTATAGAACAAAGAAGGAGATGAAACAAATACTACTATTGATAGTGGTGGTGATGATTCATCATTTGGCAAATGTTATATAGCTACGCAAGGTTGTCTTCCGAATACCATACAAGATTTTTGGCACATGGTTTATCAGGAGAATACTCGTGTGATTGTTATGACTACTAAGGAAATAGAGAGGGGAAAGGTACGTGAATTTTAAATGCTCTTATAAATGGAAAACTAATTTTTGGTATATTTTCTCTTCCTTTTTCCTAGAACAAATGTGCACGTTATTGGCCGGAAGAAGGAGAAAGTTCCGAATATGGTAACGAGTGGAAAGTGCGTGCTGTATCTCGAACTTCAACCGCTGATTATACACTGCGTGAGTTTTTTTTGCAAGGAACCAAACCGGAGTTTTCCGAGTCCAGGAGAATTTATCATTACCACTTTCAAGTAATGTATCTAATATATATTCGTATTCTTAAAACACTGAATAAATGTTAAAAATACCGAACAGGAGACTCCGCCCTTGATCTTGATACTATTACCAAGGTCATGATCCTGAGTAATCTCCGACAAGACTTTATTCGATTATTATCCATAAAATATTAAAAAGTTAATAAAAAAAGTTTAAGGAATAATCAGCTTTCATCAGTGTTAAAGAACATAATTTGCTTTATACATATATTACATATAAGGGTGATTCAGATACGCACATACATATTTGTGCGAGAGCGCACCGCGCGGAAAAAGGTTCGAGTGAGAAAACGGCACAAGGTTGATATGATGCACGACAGTGAAGAGAACTCCGTTTCATTTAATTTAACAAAAGAATTTCTTTAATGTATTCAGTTACAAAGTCAAAAGATATAATTAATTAAAGATCAGATTAACAGAATATTAAATGCGGTCACCTTTTCCAAATTGAGCTTGGAAACGCGGTGATGGAAAATCTCGGCGATTTTCCTCGAAGCTTCTCGAAAGTTTCGGTTTATAGCGATTTCACTAAACGGTTAGCACGGCGATTTTTCTCGGCACTTCTCGAAAGATTCGATTTATAGCGATTTCACTAAACGGTTAGCACGGCGATTTTTCTCGGCACTTCTCGAAAGATTCGATTTATAGCGATTTCACTAAACGGTTAGCACGGCGATTTT
>NW_011626950.1:190987-212182 GCF_000204515.1 Acromyrmex echinatior
TTCGGTCGAATGTGAAGGTTTTGCTTACAGTTTTCTTCGATTGCAAGGGCGTGGTGCATCATGAGTTCTTGCCATAGGGTAGAACGGTCAATAAGGAATATTACCTGCAAGTTATGCGCAATTTGCGCGAAGCAATCCGCCAGAAACGCCCGGATTTGTGGAAGAACAAAAATTGGCTTTTGCACCATGATAACGCCCTTGCTCACATATTGTTGCTTGTGCGCGAATTTTTGGCCAAAAACAACACACTAATGATGCCGCAGCCACCGTATTCCCCAGATCTGGCCCCCTGTGACTTTTTCTTGTTCCCGAAACTGAAGAGGCCCATGAAAGGACGACGCTACGCTACGATTGAGGAGATAAAGACGGCATCGAAGGAGGAGCTGAACAAGATCACAAAAAATGATTTTTTGAAGTGCTTCGAGGATTGGAAAAAACGTTGGCACAAGTGTATAATATCTGATGGGGATTACTTTGAAGGGGACAAAATAGATATTCATGAATAAATAAATAATTTTTGAAAAAACACAAAATTCGCGATAGTTTTTGAACAGACCTCGTATGTGTCGGTCCGTGCGGATCTAGATCATTCTGTATAGATACAGTATGTGTTTCCAGAGGGATCCGACTTTCCATGGAAGCGAGGTCCACCCTATCTCCTCCCTGCCTATAGACGATCGATTTTCGCCTAGGCAGGAGGGAAGATGGAGTGGATCTCATATCACGTAAAATATCTCTTTTATCTTTATTCCGTTTTTGGCATAAAAGAAGAACATTATTAAATTATAGCAGAATATATGTAAAATATATAGTAAAATATATAAGTACAAACTTACCTTTTTAAAAAAGATGAAGAGAGGCACTAAGACGTGCTTCTCGAATAAAACTTAAGTAGTAGTAGTCCAACCCAAGTAGTAGTAGTTTTAATTCCTCTTCAAAGATATTCTTATTGAAGGTCTTTTTATTCTAACCCAAGTAATGGCAGCTTTAATTCTTTGTCAAAAATTACTCTTCGAAAAAAACTGTATCAAATTAAAAATTAAAATCCATATGTTATAGTCTTAACTAATTAAGTTCAATTCTATAAAATTAAAAAGTAAAACCCAATTGGTATTATCTTTGTTATTTACTTAATTCTAATGATATGTATTATTTGTATAAAATATTTGATATTAAACACACAACTGACATTAAGTTAAATTTCATAAAATTTTTGTATCATTCGTATAAAAGATTTGATATCAATAACTAGCGCTGAATTAAATTCCATAAATTAAGAATATAATTCAAGTAGTACTATCTTTAATTTTTATTGATAAAATTAAAGGACTTTTACTATTAAATAATAATGTAAAGAAAATGAAGGGCATATAAGAGTCAAATTTAAAATCTTAACATACGAAATATAAAACATTTAATTATATTCGTAAAATGTGAGTTATGAATATTGCAATATATACATATATTACATTTCATGTGCCATCCTCAGATACTTTGAATAGACGCAGTAACAATAGATTATTAAACAATAGATTAAATATTAGAATTGACGCAGAGAAAATCGAGATATGTAAGATGAAGCCTGATAACTGACACGTTATGTAGAGAGAACGAAATTGCTCGGTTGAAAGACTGGTTAGAGAATTTTCAAATGTTCCATTAGGATAGAATTATAAATTAAAATAAATAGAAACAATATCGACACTCTTTGAAATGGCAATACAATTATCCTTCGCATGATTTGTATCCGATATCAAAATAAATTGATTAAGATAATCAATGTAATTAAATAATAAATACTAATAAAAAGTATAGTCGGAAATAAAAATATCTAAACTATCAGTTATGAATTAAAGTTAAAAATATGTAAAGATACATAAAATGTCACACGAGAATTAAAATTTTACTGTATGACGGTTACGGTAGTCTAACGCTGATTAGAGAAGCTTATAGTTAAAACATAAATTTAATGCTACAATGTCGTGTCTTGTTTACGATTAATATGTAAGCCTTGTGAAGGTCTTCTGTATCTCTCTGTAAATTAATGTTGTATTTCTGTTTCTTGATATTGAGCATCTCTGAAATCCAATGTTTTTTTAACAAGGTTCCTCATCTACAATTTTAATATTCTCTCAGTCAAAATCATGCCCAAGATGCAATCTTCAGATTATCACGGAACGAGCAGTATTCCAAAGAATGCGATGTTCGGCAATTCTAGTTTTTTCTTTTTTTCTTTTTTTTCTTTTTATTATTTTTTTTTAATTATCTGTCCCACATATGAAGCATCGCAATCTTTGCACATGATTTTGTAGACTACATTGCTCTTAGATAAATGGGTGAGGGGATCTTTTTGGACTTTAATAAATTTCTGTAATTTATTGAAACTATAAAAGGAACCTTGATGTCTCTACTGTTAAATTGGTTGAATTTTACAGTAATAGGGATGAACGGAACTATGAACCACGAGGTCCGATCGGTTGAATTATCAGTGTTGGAAGGACCTTGCACTTCTGTTTTTCATCGCAGAAAAATCTTTCGAATTTTTTTATTAATAGTATCAAAAATGAATTTGAGTGAATAGTCGTTCCCAAGTAAGATGTTAATTATAAATTTTAAATTTTCTGTGTGATTTACGATTACGTCATCCGATAATAAAAATATTGTATTTCGTTTACTAGATCTATAATGGTGTCTTTTTTTTGAGATATTGGATGATTGAAATAAAAATTCAAATATCTGCTTAGAAAAATTTTGCTTATGATACCAATTAAATGTTAAGAATTTTTCTTTTTCCTTATGATGATATCTAAAAAATTTAATGAATCGTCTCCAACCTCTAAGTGAACTGAAGACGAGGATGGAATTAAAACATTTAAATAAAGAATCAATCAATTTGAGATGACGGTACCACAGTGTATAAATCATCCACGTAATGGTAATAAAAAAGTAATTGGTTATTGAAAGACAACAATGCACTACGTTCTAATCTTTGCAGCACCAAGTCAGCAATGATGAGTGACAACGGAGAGTCCATGGGTGTGCCAAAGCTTTGTTTATATATAGAGGAAAGCCCCTTATTAATGAGATAGCGCCTAATATAAGATAGCAGGGTTTCTGCTAAAGTAATAAACGCTATCTATTGGTTCCACTATGAATTTATTGCTCTTGGATTGAAAACTATTTAGTAGAAAATTCATTATTAGATCATGCCTGTAGTCATTGTAAAACAAGATGTTAGAATTTGGATGTCTTCAAGTTTCATTGAGATGAGCATTTAAACCTTGTTTATTATTTAATAAATAAATATTCGGCAATAAATTCTTTATGTAGTGATAGAATAAGGTCGTACTAGAAAAATAGGGGATATGTTGAATTGTTTAATTACAGAAGTTAAATTTGATGATCGTAAAATCATAAGGCATGGAAATCGTAATATGAGATACCCAGGGTATTGATATATAATATGAAATAACATGCTCTTATGTTATAGTGAAAATCGTTACTAAAGTATAAATGTTATTGTACAATAATAAAAAAGACAACTGGAATGGACGTCGAATGCCTATATCTGCTTGCTTGATTCCAACTACCTGAAAACGAGTTCTGGATATAATCTATCGCATGCTCATTTTTCGCGCACATTGGCTGTGTTTGTTTGTATTTTAGAAACATTAAATAAAATTTTTTAATTGCAATACTGATATACTTTGCATTTTACTATCGATTTCTCGGGGCATCTCATTAGGAGCACAATTTTTTAACTTTGCGATTTGCTCACTTTTTTTTTACATTTCTTTAATTTTCAAAAAAAAATGAAATTTGAATTAAATTTTATGTAACATTATCTTAAAGCTTATTAAATTCCCTATTATTTTCACAAAATGACCTATTATTTTTTTTTAAATTCTGCCTATAGAATTTTAGACATTTACTCAATTCTAGCATTTACTCAAAATGAACTCGGCATAATAGGAGTCTTTCCTCTAATATTGTTAAATGTAAAAACCGTGGAGTCTAGAACAAAACGAACTGCTGTCAAAAATTTAATCCTTGGTAAATCACATTTATTTGAATAATTTCGTTCTCTCTAAGTGTTAATTATCGGGCTTCACGGACTTGCAAGTTACAGCATCACCGACATTAGCATTACCCAAGGTGTCCGACGGTTAAAATCAAGATCAAGGTCATTGGAGGTTGTTCCTTTTATTTTCATTTTTGCACTAAAAATTACATTTCTATAAAAATGAAAATAAGAGATACGACCTTGATCTTAACAAATATTATCCAGGTCATGAACAACATTCAAGAGGTTTTAGGCGTCGGTTGGACATCTTGGGTAATGCTAATACTAGCGGTGCTGTAATTTGCAACTCGTAATTTTATAACTCGAAAAATATTTAATAAAAATTAACTTAATTAAAGCATTTTGGAAAGCTCTCGAGATGATCTACAAGAATGTGTAATAAAAAGTAGGAGTTCCATTTAAGAAATTGAAGGTTACCTTTAAGCAACTATTCAAGGTCACAGTATGATCAAACTAATGGCACCATCTTATTCCCCTCAAAGCCATATAACTTTTGTCTGAAACATTTTTTTCTAAGATCAAAAATAAAAAAGTTATTTGAAGTGGGCCATTAAAATGGGACACCCTGTATATGTATTATATTATATATATATATATATATATAAAATTGCGCGCCGAATTGGTTTTCCGGACTTATAAACGCAATTAAACTACTACAGTAATATCAGAAATTAAATTGACAAGTAATTTTAATAATTTGATGCTTAACAACATTCTATCAAACATTCTATTAGAAAGATGATAATATTCTGAAAAATGTCTATAATTTCATTTCCATTCGATCTCCTTTTATTAAATATTAAGTTATAAATAAATGGAGATCAATGTCGAATAGATCGCTTTATCATTATCATCTTCTAGCTTTGTTAACAAATGTAGTGTATAGTTTTGTTTCCGTTCGATTATTTTTGTTATATATTATATTAAATTATAAACAAATGGAGATCGAGGTCGAATAAATCGCTTTGTCATTATCATTTTCTAACTTAGTTATCAATATTAGCGTATAATTTTGTTTCCTCCTTTTGTTAAATATTAAGTTACATTATATAGATATAAGTGTAAAATGCAGAGAATGGCTACGTTCGATATTGGCAGTGTTTCCGAAACCATGCAGTATTAAACCGCTTTTTGCCACCAATGCACTAGCGCACTCTCGTGCCAAAATGTCCAACAGTACATTCTGGCTGAACGTTGAACATGAACAATATAATAGACAAATTCAAGACAATAAAGCGGCTAGGTATGCTTACCGAGCGATTGAATATGATTGGTTGGATCTTTAAGTAACAATCAATTACGCTCATTTGCTCGGGCAGGTTTAGTCGCTTTGGTAACTTGAACGCGCCCAATGATAATGATAATAACGACGACGTATCTTTAAAAGTTTCATATCGGAACTTTGCATCGTAATATCTCTGCTCGTAGGGCATGTAGAAAAAAAGCACTTTTATTATACAGTTTGAGTGGAAGCTATTGATTGAATGTACGCAGACCTTGATCGGTTCAGCCGTTATTGAGATCCAGTAATCTCGATTCCCCACAACTCGTAGTCTCGCGTAAAGGAACACAGTAGTGTTGTTGCGCTTGTCTTACCGATACACTATCGTGCCTACTAATATTTTATGTCCAAAAATTATAAAAATTATTCCTTTATAAAAATTATTCCTTTTATAAAAATTATTTTATTAATAACATTTTTAACGACTGATAAAACTTGTCGAAGATTAATCAGGATTATGATCTTGATAATATGTACCAAGATCAAAGTCATCGAAGCGGGATGTCTCTTGTTTGATATAATTGTTACCGAATAAACTTTCAACAAGTTATTAATTCGAGTAATATTTTATTCTTTATTTGTATATTTCAAAAAAATTTATGAAGTGTATTTTATTAATGAATATTATGTAATTAAATATAATCAACACATATTCTGTGTAATGAATTGTATAAAATAAGATCAGAATTAAATTTTTATATTTGATTTAAGGCGTGGCCTGATCACGGTGTTCCATCAGATCCTGGTTGTGTATTGAACTTTTTACATGATGTAAATGCCAGGCAAGAATCAATTGCGGCATCTTTGGTTCCAAAAGATCAGGATGAACCATGCATAGGACCAATTCTTGTTCATTGTAGTGCTGGAATTGGCCGGACTGGCACATTCATTGTTATCGATATGATTTTAGATCAAATTAAACTTCATGGTAAGTATAAGGACAGTTACCCATTAAAGCTCCTGAGTACTCAGTTAAGAACTTTGCGTTGACGGTGGTGGCACAGAATCAGACGGCGGTCTAGCGAAACCGATAGTCCCACACACATACGCACGATCCCCTTCGGCTATGTACTCCCCTTCGGCGCCGAAAGTGAACGAGACAGCGAGCCGTCTTTCTCACTTTAGTCGCGTGTTTCAATCGACCGAAAATGCTTTCTCGGTAATCTCGACCACTCTCGGCGTATATCAGTAAAGGACGAGGGGCATTCTAAATAACATAAGTTCTAATAAATTGTAATAATAGTATATTCCTTCCATTAATTCAAAATAGTATAAATTATGTCAAAACGCAACAGTTTACGAGATATTTAATTATTTACGATTTTTAATGCGCATTATATATCCCTTTCATAAACTCGAATATCAAGAAGCTCGTATGGTCGAACTCGTAAGATACGAGATTGGAATGCTGAAGATTCCAAAATTGAATCTTGTTTTTTTTTGTTTTTTTCAGTTTCTTTTCCGAAATATGTAATCCAGTTAGTAATAAATGTATATTAGATCAAATAATATTTTTATATAATTTTTGAAATAATTTATGTTATGAGTTGAGTTTTAAAACAACACTGTAAAAAAAAATTCCATTTTACTTTCCAATTGATAGATAAAAAATTATTTATAATTTTATCATATAATATTATTATAATAATTTATAATATTATTATCATCAATCCACATATAATAATAAGATAAGATAATAATATAAGAATAAGAAAGAGAAATCATAATAATTTATATAATATTATTATGATTTCTCTTTCTTATTATTGTTTTAATAAATTGTATTAATATACCTCCCCCCCCCTGCAGACCCCTCTTGCTGATATACGCCGAGCGGTCGAGATTGCCAAAAAAGCATTTTTGGTCGCTAGAAGCAAGCGAAGAAGGACCGCTCGCTGTCTCGTTTGCTCTTGGTGCGCTGAATCGAGCACATGCATGTACATGGACTCGTGCTTGTGTGTGTTTTAAAGCGATCTTGTCATTTAAATTTATTCAAATTGTCTTTATCTACAAATGGCAAATGTAATATAAATTCATTCTTTGTTTCTAACGTCACAATTTCAATATAGCCTCGGCGATTATTCAGAACTACTCAGGAGCCTTAAGGTGATTGTATCGCAAAATTTTCTTAAGATTTGAAGCTTTTACTATTTTAAGATAATGATATTCTCTATACATACGTATCATTTTAAGGGGAGGGGGAGGGGAAGAGTAACCAGGCATGTTCAAAAGATAATTGCATTTGAAGTTAATTTGAACATGTGCTGGACAAGAAATTTCCTGTGCTAGACAAGAAGCGACACAGTTTTAATTACAGTGCAAAAGCAGTATTTAGAAATTCGCTCAAAGACTAAAGGACTATAGATAAATATAATCTCCTAAATCGAAGAAAATGGGGATAACCAAGCAAATATTAATTATAAAACCTTAGAGAGTTACTGTACTACTTCACTAATATCCACTTCGCTTATTAACTCAGTCTCAAATATCGAAGCACAGTGGGGAAATAAAAATTACTGTTCAAAAATTACGTTCTGCAGCAATTATATTTGTTTTTAATGGATTAAGAGGTTTAAAAAATATTATAAATGAAAGATTTATATATAATTTAACAAAACTATTTGTTTAAATATTTTATTTATGCAAAAATGTGAACACATGTGAGTATGGTAGTGATACGCTTAAAAATTTATAACTTTTGATTAAATCTAGTAATTAAAAAAGGAAAATAAAGTTCAAAATTTATATTTTAATAAAAAAATATGTCAACAAATTTTTTAAATTTAAATGCTCAAGTTCAGGACATAAAATCTTACAATTTCGAAATTTATAAAAATAAGAATTCTTATAAAAAATTGACATTTAATTTTAAAAAATTAATTTTTATTCAAAATCTGTAATCTCATATAAAAAAATACATACGGGATGACATTGTAAAAGAACGAAGAGAAATTGTAACATCTCTTTTGCTACTTTTATTCTAAGATAACACTAAATAAAAATTTTTTCGTTATATGCAGGTTCCGGTAAGTTTTGACAAAGCGCTTGTGTGCAGATAAAATAGACTGAACTGAATCGAAAATCGTCTACTACTTTGCAATTTTTGCAATTTTTGCAATATTTAACAAGATATTAATTATTAAAAATTGCCGAATATTGGCTTCAATAATTTTTTACTCAAATACTATTAACTTTACAGAAAAACAGCAAAAGACAAAAATTGTTTATTTTCTTGTCATAAAGTTTTGAGAATTTTTTCAGAATTTTTCGATATTGTTTTTTCTCATGTTGGTAAAAATAGTCACCAATATATATATAAGAAAATGCAGTACTAAAAAGTTACAAAATTCTGAAAAAATTCTTAGAGTTCTATGAGAAGAAAATAATCAATTTTTATCTTTTGCTATTTTTCTATAAAGTTAATAGTATTTGAGTAAAAAATTATTGAAACCAATATTCAGTAATTTTTAGTAATTAATATCTTGTTAATTATTGTGAAAATTGCAAAATGGTATAGTAGAACTTTTCGGTTCAGTTTAGTCCGCTCTATTTACACAAGAGCGCTTTGTCAAAACTTACCGGACATCCTGTTTTACTTATAAAAATAATCAAGAAAGATGAAAAAATCATTTTTTATTTCTATGATAAATATGTGTTAAGTATATACGGAGGTCATTTATCCGCTACACAGCAAAAAAAATGTCTATTGCCAGGCTTTCACGGGCATCTTCCTCCATCTCACAATTTTTTTAGGAGCAGCACGGCGCATCTGTATTTACTTGTTTTCAAAATATCCATAATTTTAAAAATCGCCTAGACATATAAATGACCCCCATACACGGTGAGAGTTAAGCTCTTGTATAATTAAAGACACTAAATATATTTGGCATATAATAATATCAATGGCACATTATTAATGACAATATCTTTTATGATTTATTGTGAAATAATTATTAATTTACTTTTTATAATATAACATTACTTATTATGATATACATTAATAACATATTATTTAATTTTTTATGCTTAGGACTGGATTGTGAAATTGACATTCAACGTACGGTACAGCGAGTACGTGCGCGAAGATCAGGAATGGTCCAAACAGAGGCGCAATATAAATTTGTTTATCTTGCTGTTCTACATTATATTGAGACTGTGTCTCAACGAATGCAAGCAGAACAGGTACTCAATTTTATTATCATGTTATGACATAAACAATTATATATATGCGTTCTTTATTAAATCGGCCACTCCCCTGCTCATTTCAATTTTTGAAATAAAATTCTTTAAAAGGACTTAAAATTTTCCTTAAAAATGCCTATTTTTCAATGCCATATGACGTTTTCGAAAATTCCAAATAACGCATCCAAAATGGCGACTGGAATGATAAAAGACATTGGAAAAATTAATGATATCATGAATAAATATGATGTGATAAAGGTCTGATCCGTGTGCGTGCGTGCATGTCAAAACGAATTACGTAATTGAAATCAATCCTTCTTCAACACGATATCCAGTGGTTATCAAGACAAAATTTGTACAAAATTTCAAATTATTGAAAATTAGTTTTCTTAGTAGATAATATAAAGCTTTAACACTTATTAAATTATCATATTATTATCCTATAGAAATTCTAAATTATTTTTAACGCACAATAATACTCCTACCGTAGATTTTTTCGCGACGTTCTTTGTCGGGAAGAGAATGATCGAATTATAATTTGAAATTTTGTCGTACGCACACGGATCAGATCTCTACATCACATCGTGCACGTTTATTCATGATATCATTAATTTTTCCAATGTCTTTTCATTCCAGTCGCCATTTTGGGTCCATCATTTTGAATTTTCAAAAACGCCATACGGCATCGAAAAGTAGACATTTCAAAGAAAATTTTTAAACCCTTTTAAAGAACTTTTTATCTCAAAAATGGAAATGGGCAGGGGATGGCCGATTTAACAGAGAACGCCCCATACATATTTTTTAATTGATTTGTTTTTTTTATAGAAATCACTTCAGTTAGGTAGAGAATACACCAACATTCGTTACAAAAGCGAGACGAACACTTCCACGACTGCTGTTGTGAGCGAAACTTCTACTCCCACTTATACGCCAACAATCCCTCCAACATCACCACTCAGTTATGGTTTAAGGCCAAAGTAATTTTTTTTAGGTTCCATCATTTTCGCGTATATTCGAGAAAGCAAAGAAGAGGCTTTGTTATTCTTTTGCTCTCTCTTTCTCTTTCTGTCTTCTATTTCTCTGTTACTATAAGTAATATTACAAGGAGAACGTAATACAACGTATTCTGAGATTTGCAGAAATGTATTTCGCCAAGAGATTGACTTTTGAATTTTGCCTCTCTTATTAAATTTCTTTTTATTGACACACTTTTTTTGTGTACATACTCATGATATATTTTTTAAATAGTTGGATCGTGAATATTCACATATTATACAAAAAATATATACATAAGTTGTAGAAGAAAAAAAAGGTTATATGTTTATCAATTTATAATTTTTAAATTGGAATTTCGCTATGCTTGATTTCTTGAATAACAAACATATATACTGCTATGCTTGATGCTTACTAGAATAGTTCATGCATTAAGTGCAGCATGCTGATATGCATCAAAGAGGTGGAAAATCCTTACACGAACATGATATATTTTTCCATATATTGCTGTTAGCGTTATCTTGTAAGCCTGATGTTACATTATCAATAGTAAGTAAGCAGTGAAAAAATTGATAGAGCAAATCGGGACTTGAATTTGGGATCTTTTGTTCTCGTACCTCTAATACTAAGGATGTATGGCCACGAATACTTCGCTGCACTTGACATTTCGTTCCGTCTACATAAAGAAAAACGAAATCTGAAACGTAATTGGGTATCAGATTCGACTGATCTCTTGTCAAGATATACGCGAATTTTCCGCTCTATCTAATCAACAATGCTTTTTATTGCTTGAATTTGGTGTTTCTTATGCATTATTCCATAGTTTGTTTCCTTGCATCACTCAAAATGATTAAGAATAGTCATATGAGCAGATTATTGACGTTTAGCAAAACGTTTATTATGCAATTATTGGAAGTTTTCTTTGCGCTGATTGGAGTACACTTTTAGATTAGAAGACTGGTCCTATCTCAGCAGACAATGGCTGTTTTTCAACTAGGACACAGAATACTTACACTGTGTTCTATTGTGTAAGATACTTGTTAGAACACAGTTTAGTTTCATAATGTAATACCAGAATGCATTGTAGTCTTCCATTTTTATTCTTATAATTATATTTAGCGTATCAATAATAGATTTATGATTTTTATTTAGACTTAAGTTATAATTTTTTAAAATCAACTAACAAGAAGTACGGGACTCTTAATTTTTCAAAAAATATTATATGAAGATGTGAAGGGCACATAAGAGTCAGTAAAACAATTAATTGTGTATAAAAGATTTATATTAGGTGTTGGAATTAATTCGTAGCGTTTTTTAATGAAAGAATGTTATTTATTTCACATGAGCATTAAAAAATACATTAATGAAAGTACTTCCCATCACTTGTAAAACGCTACGAATTAATTCCAACACCTAATAATATGATATAAATGATATTACTATGATAATATAATATGATATAATATGATATTAATTGTATAAAAATTCTAGAGATTACGCATTATGTGTTTTGGCTTCTTCATTGAGTCATCTTTAGATACTTGATACAGATGTGCAGTCAACATATTACTTAAGATATAGACAATACTACTTCAAAGTTATTGGCCAACGGATGGAACATTCCACAAAGAATTGAGAAGATTGCTCGCATATGCAGGTTTATAATTTTTTCAGAATTGGTGATTTTTGAAGATTTTATTGCAAAATGAGTATGGCTACCAAATAACTTTTTGAAAAGTTGGTAACATTGATATATTTTACCCGCTCCTACTTAGCTTTTTACAGTGTCGAGCAGTATAACACTGTGTTACCTGTGTACGTTGGAAAAACACCCAACCATAAAACTGTTGCAAAACTGTTGTGTTCTGTTGAACATAGCTATTGTTAGCGTCTTTAGAAACAATTTCTTCTTTAGGAACAATTCATAGTTATTTGTCAAACGCTGGACTGCATGCATCAAATTAAGCATAGCAGTATGCATGTATGCATGCTTATCATTCAAGAAACCGAGCATAGTGTGATTCCAGCTTTATTTTTATGGAAATGAATCATTACAAATATTTACTGGCATATTTCATTTTTTTGCTTATACATTTGTTCTATGCCATGTATAAGTCTTGACAAGACAATAATAAAGATAATATTTAAAACTTTATTTATTAGATATTTACTTTATTCGATGAAGACTCAAGCTTAATTAAAACTTTATTAAAATTGAAATTCTATTATAGAGATTTGAACTTTTTTTAGTCAATATTCGAAATCCGAATCATATTCATGGAAATTCCTGTTTAGCAAACACTCACTCTTTTAAAGGAAATATGAGTCAGGATTGTGTCATAAATTTCATAAGCTTACGCCTACAGGGATATTTCATATATATATATATATATATATATATATACAAGGTGCGTCCTATATATATATATATATATATATATATATATATATATATATATATATATATATATATATATATATATATATATATATATATATATATATATATATATATATATATATATGAAATATCCCTGTAGGCGTAAGCTTATGAAATTTATGACACAATCCTGACTCATATTTCCTTTAAAAGAGTGAGTGTTTGCTAAACAGGAATTTCCATGAATATGATTCGGATTTCGAATATTGACTAAAAAAAGTTCAAATCTCTATAATAGAATTTCAATTTTAATAAAGTTTTAATTAAGCTTGAGTCTTCATCGAATAAAGTAAATATCTAATAAATAAAGTTTTAAATATTATCTTTATTATTGTCTTGTCAAGACTTATACATGGCATAGAACAAATGTATAAGCAAAAAAATGAAATATGCCAGTAAATATTTGTAATGATTCATTTCCATAAAAATAAAGCTGGAATCACACTATGCTCGGTTTCTTGAATGATAAGCATGCATACATGCATACTGCTATGCTTAATTTGATGCATGCAGTCCAGCGTTTGACAAATAACTATGAATTGTTCCTAAAGAAGAAATTGTTTCTAAAGACGCTAACAATAGCTATGTTCAACAGAACACAACAGTTTTGCAACAGTTTTATGGTTGGGTGTTTTTCCAACGTACACAGGTAACACAGTGTTATACTGCTCGACACTGTAAAAAGCTAAGTAGGAGCGGGTAAAATATATCAATGTTACCAACTTTTCAAAAAGTTATTTGGTAGCCATACTCATTTTGCAATAAAATCTTCAAAAATCACCAATTCTGAAAAAATTATAAACCTGCATATGCGAGCAATCTTCTCAATTCTTTGTGGAATGTTCCATCCGTTGGCCAATAACTTTGAAGTAGTATTGTCTATATCTTAAGTAATATGTTGACTGCACATCTGTATCAAGTATCTAAAGATGACTCAATGAAGAAGCCAAAACACATAATGCGTAATCTCTAGAATTTTTATACAATTAATATCATATTATATCATATTATATTATCATAGTAATATCATTTATATCATATTATTAGGTGTTGGAATTAATTCGTAGCGTTTTTTAAGTCCGTGTGTGTTTGCACAATTTTTTTTTATATAGACAATGTAAACTACGATATGAAATTGTAAATTACGATATGAAAAAAAAGGGAATTCTTAGATGACTTTAAATTTTTGTAATTTACGCTGAAAGAATATGCGTTAATTACATAATTCGCTTTTTAATTTTATAAACTATGTATTTGATTTTTATTGTGTTAGACTATTTTTAAATGTATTAAACATCGTAAAATCATGTTTTGTAATTTACGATAAGCATCTGTATTACTTGGAAGAAGAGATAAAACAGGAACGAACATGTTTAATTGCTGCGACACGTTGTCTGCGTTGTGATGATCCCGGCATCATTTTGAAGAAAAAAATTTTTGTACTTTTATTTCAAAATATATGTTATCTAAGTCTGAAATGCGAAGAAAGGTGCCTGTTGTAGGGGGTAAGATTACGAATAAAAAGCAGATGAGATTTACATTACTCAAAGTGTTTATTGAAAAATAAAGATGTTATATATATGAATAGTTCTTTTGTGAATAAGTATTTATTTTAGATTTTACCTTTTAAAAAAAAGTTGAGAGAGAGAGAGAGAGAGAGAGAGAGAGAGAGAGAGAGAGAGAGAGAGACATGGTACCATATAATATTGATTTATGGATTTTATTTTTACAATGAAGAAGAATTTTGTGAAATTGAGTTTTACGATCACTCGGTCGTTTTGTTTCCAATCAGCGATTGTAAAAGTGAACAGCTATGTAAAATCTTAAATACAATGCGAAGCAACAGCGATAAGAATAACCATAGGAATGTTATAGAAATAGGCAACATATAATTGTCGCCTCCCGTTGCACAGTGCCGCGAAAGAAGTAAAAAATCAATCAATCTGATTTTGTATATAGGCTGTGGTATATTTGAGAAGAAATGATCATTTCTTCTTCTTTTTTTTTATTGGCTCCGCAATCAGGCAGCTTGGAACTGAGTCATTGAGTATCCGCCTTATACTGGTATGCTTCAGATTGCATGTAAATCGGTTATGTTAGACTCTAAGAGTGGGAAGTCGTGCCCAAATCGGGCATCTGCTGCTACGACGGTGGTCGCGCGCGTCATGGGAGAGGGGGGATTATCAAAAGCATAGATCAGAGGCTTTCGTAAAGACCATAAGAAGCCTACAGAGTTTAGGAGAAGGATGGGACAGGGCGGGGAAGATGTCATCAGCGGATTCGGGAAATTTAGATTTACAATAATTACGAAGGGGAGATGACTTTTGACTGTAGAGCTCGCACTGGAAAATGACATGATTGGCATCCTGTACCTCTGCTCTGCAGGGGCATGCTAGAGAGTCCACAATGTTCACTCTATGAAGGCTGCTATTGAGATTATAGTGATTGGATCTAAGACTGTTAACCATGACGATCGCCTCTCTGTTTAGAGAGGTTTTATTAAACCAGGTTTTATTGGAGTTCATAAGGAAGCACTCATGTTGAAATGTACTTTTATACGCTACCGTTGAATTTAGATTTATGTCCTAAATCGCGCCTCCAAGATTTTTTTGGGTTCAGTGAACATATCTTCATATGGAATTCTAAAGGCCGGGCGCGTCCTTCTATAGAAGCATGTTTAGTGATCTCGTCCGTTTTCTCGTTTCCTGGAATACCCAAATAAGATGGAACCCAAAAAAGTGTGATTTCAATTCCCTCCTTTGAGGCATTCAAAATATTCTGTCTGACGTCGTAAATAATAAAATTATTCTGGATATATCTATTGTTATTTATTGCGTTAAGAGCACTTTTGGAATCGGAAAACAATATAACAATATTTTTATTTCCGCAGTCCCTGGCGAGAAGCGTGGCTTGAAGTATGGTCCAGAGTTCCGCCGAAAAGATAAAAATTTCCCTGAGGAGTTTATGTTCAATGGAGAAGTCCAGGTCCGGTGAATAGACGCCGGCTCCTACTGCCCGGTTCCTTAGATCCGTCTGTATAGAGATAGGCATCCCGACGTTTTAGACAAGAAGTCAGCCGCCATAGAGTGCGTTTTGGTTTTTTTGATTGCATTTTAACATGGATTCACATATTTACATGGATATATATATGATTTCACATATGTAATAGGTTGTGACGTTACTTCGAATTCATGCCAGAAGGCCGGGGGATATGTGACGCGATGTATGATTTTCCCGTCTGGGTTATGGGAGATATAAGCTTTGAAGAGTTTTGAGTTTTTATTGGCTTCGGTTTTTACGATTTCTTTGAGAGGCTATGCATTCAAGTTTCCGCAGGGCTTCATATGAAGTGCTGAATTTATGAGCCATAGACTTATATATGAACTTGGAGGCGATAAAGTTAAATCTATGGTGCAAGAGGGGCTCCTGGGCCTCGCTCAGCATGACGTTTATAAGTGTGGAAATGCGGTATCCCATTGCTTTTCAGCCTTGTATTGAATACGGAGAAGTTTGACAAAATCCGCGGAATCTGTGCTCCGGGAAAAGATCTGTGAGTCATACTTAACCGCGCTTCTAAAGGTCGTTCTATAGACGGAAAGGAGGAGACCAGGATGTGATCCCCATTTAACGCTAGATAATGAAGAGTTGATACTTACGATCTTTTTACTTTTTTCAATAAGAGCCTTAAACTGTAAATTGCCTGATAGTTTTTCATCTAAAATAATTCCCAGGAATTTATGAGAGTAGACTCTAGGAATGATAGAATTGTCAATTTTAATAGCAGGAGCTTTTGAGTATCTTTTGGATTGAGAGAATATGACGTATTTCGATTTATTTGACGAGAGTTCAAGTCTTCTGTATCTGAGATATGTAAAAATGTTAAAATTGAGTTTTACACAGAGGAAATTGCCACTTCAATGTTGCGTTGTGTAGAGTATATAACGGCATCATCTGCATATTGTAATTTCCGAAATTCCGGGTGTAGATTAAAATTGATATCTCTAAGATATATAGTGGAGCCCTGTGGCATATCCTTATAAGAATCAAATGGGCCCGAGAGCGATCGACTACACAATAAAGATGTCTTTTAAGTCTGCTAATAAGATTTTCTATGAATTTCCTAATAAGTACAGAGATGTCAATTTCCATCAGATCTTTAATTAAGATGTGAGGGTCGACATTGTCGAATGCACCAATGATGTCTAAAAAGACCGCAACTGTGAGCGAATTTTTGATGAAACCAGTTCTGATATTGGTAGTAAGAGTAGCCAAATTGTCAATACAAGACCTGGAAGATCGGAAGCCAGATTGAGTTTGCGGCAGAATAGGGCGAGATTCCAGTAACTATCTAAGTCTAAAATAAATCATATATTCCATAATTTTGGCGTAGCAGAAAAGTAATGAAATGGATCGAACGGACTCTCCCCCTGGTTTCGGGATCAATACAACAAGCGAGTCCGACCAGGATTCCGGGAACACATCCTGAGCTAAGATTTTATTATATAAGCTCAAAATTGAATTCAATATTCATCTGGAAGATTGAAAATTATGTTATAGTCAATCTGATCCAAGTCAGGAGCGGACCGCTTTTTGACCACATTGATGGCTCTTGACAATTCGTCAGATGAGAAAGTTTCTCCTAGCTAGTGATGTATGTTGTTTTGGAGAAGATCTTGCTTCATGTCGTCTATATGCTTCGAACGATCGTAATAGCAATAGGGGGACACAGTTTGTCTATTGTTTCAAGCGATGCTTTAGAGAGGTTGTTCTTACAGGAGGGAAAGGAATCCTTGTTATGTCTAAAGCATCTAATGAGAGACCATATTTGTTGCGAGGAGGTAGCATTGTTAAATCCTCCTACTAACTTTCTCCAACCAAGGCGCTTTACCTCAGACAAGCATTCGGCACATTTCTTTTTGGCTTTTCTGAAATTGTCAATTGGACTCTATCAAGACACGCAATGAGTGAACTCCTTAAGCGATTTTTTCCATTCTTTGAATTTAATAACTGCGTTATCGCATCCTTCATTCCATCAAGGAGGAGGATCTAGACGATTCGAGTTGATCTTACTACGCGGTAAACTCTTGCCAACAGGTAGCAAACTGCTAGCAGATTCCAGGATATGTTTAGAAAATGTATTGTATTGAGAGAGAACGTCCATCGTGTCGTCGCACGAGATTTCATGAGCAGTGTTCTTTAGAATAACGTAAAGCTTATCCAGATTTCCGATTTTAATTTCATTTTGTAACAGAATTTTTTAGAAGAGCAGGGGAAGCGTCTAATTTCTGTAACGACAGTGAAAGTGATCGCTGTCGTACGTATCATCGAGAATTGTTACACAGAATTGTTACACAGGGGGACAAGAAGAGGAGAAACTAACGCGAAATCAATGACTGATTTGCGAGCAGAAATATATACGGTAATATATATATATATATATATATAAGAAATATATATATATATATATAAGGTAGGAGAACCATTATTAAGAATTATAAAATCATTGTCAATGCCTTCAATGACCTTCAATGGTCTTTATTAACCTCTTACCCGGGCCCGATTGAGAAGCGCAACCCCAATTCGAATGATGAGCGTTGAAATCTCTTACAAACAAAACTTGATTATATTCTGCCAAGGCATTGAATAAATTCAGATAGAATGTGAGAGGAGTGTCTTGATCTGGGTGTCTATAGATATTTACTATTATAAAATGATAGGATCCTTACAAGAGTAAAGTTTAATGACTTGATTTCACGGATGCATGTTCAACATTGGCTAAATGAATAGTTTCAAACTTGATGTTCTCTCGAATCCAGGTACAGATATCACTGTGTCCCGTTTGCATGATATCTGCCCTAACGTTAAAAGATTTGATTTTCAGATAGTCACCTGGCTTAAGTAGACTCTTGAACACAGATCACATTATAATCTTGAGAGAGGGTCTGTAGGAATGCCAGATTACCTCGGGCTGCTCTGCAGTTCCATTGTATAATTTTAAATTGCTCTGAAGATTTTTTTAATCGTTTATCCGGAAGATGAAATGTTTTGTTTCTTAGACCCCGAGGGAGGGGAAAAAGATGAGGGGGAAATATAATTTTTTTTATTGTCAGAATTAATTCTGAAAATTGTTCCTATAGCTGTCAGAGTATTGGGAGGAGTGGTTGTGATTCCAAGATTCAGGTGGATCAATTTGATTATGACGGTAATTAGGAGGAGGGGGAGAGGTAGGATAGTTGGTAAAGTCGTGCGCATTATTATTGGGGAAGCTAATATTTCTAATAATTGAAAACATTATATTCATGATACTCGAAAAAAATCACGATTCTGAAAGCAGTGAATCAACTCCGAAATTAAATTCATAAGTTCCGGTATAAAATTCGTGCCTTCAAAAAAATTTGCATTACGAAAGCCATGCTGAGAAGGGGGAGCATCTTGATATGCTAAGTCATCAGTTGCGAAACATTCATTACCTCCTTGATAATCATAGAGAACATTTTGATGTATTCTTCTATCATAACCACGTTATTAAGATATTGACTGGAGCTTCTGCGAGAAGGCACAGCGCTGGAAGGGGCTGCCGCGTGGGGAGAGGAACGGCTCTTGTTGAACCCGCTGTTGGAGCTACCAGAATCAATGCGCGACCTTGAACTCGAATTGGTGACATCTGCATAAGACCTGTATTCTCTTTCGTAATCATCCGAATCTAAAATATTGAAAGAGTTAGGACTTTCAAAACTTGATTCCAGAGAATAAAATTAGGTTTCCTCCTTAAATATGGGAAATTATTTAAGTCCATCCTAGGCCTGCTTTGGGAAGAATATCTGTTATTATCATTAATGATTCTTCTAGCATCTGCGATGGGGATATTTTCGGTGGCGGCCAAGATAATAATTTGATCCTGCCAAAACCATCGGGCAATCCTTGAAAGTTGCGAGGTGATTACCTTTGCAGTTAATGCACTTGTCGCCCTCTACACGTCTAGAGCAAGAGCTCTCGGCTTCCGCTTCGTGTCTATTGCCTCCACAATAGAGGCATGGCTGGCCCTTGCATACTTTTGCAATATGTTCGACTCTGTAGCAGGCAAAGCAGATGCGAGGGATGAAAGGATGTACTTCATGCCTAGTCTTAAACAAGAATACTTCACGCAGCAAAATCTGGTCTGCAAATTTTATACGCAATGTCTTTGAGGGTATATATTCAGCTTTGCCGTCTTTGATTGTCCTTTTATTGAGCCTATGGATATTCAGAATTTTACTATTACGAAAAACTTCAATGTCTAAGAACAGTTTCCAAATCAATCTCAGTTGGAACATCTTGTATGTGTATGATTCCCACTCTTAAGACTCGGAATGCTGGAATGAAGGCTTTCAGATTATATTTAGAAAAAATAAGATTATCAACCAACCTATTCACAGCCAAAACAGTTTTTGCTTCTATGAGTATTTTTCCTTTATCTATTTTCTTGATATCCTGTATATCAGGAATATCTGCTTTCTCTATGATGCTGGAAATTATCGTGGGGTGTATTGATTTTTCACGATTTATATCATAGACATAAAGTGCATACGAGCAATTATCCTGCGAATTGTATTTCGCTAGTGCCTTAAGGGGATGCTGGAGTGTCCTGTTTTATCATTAAATTTTAAAAGCACCTTTCTCATAACTGTGTTTATGGACTGAAAAATCCTTCTCCACAATTAAGGTATCGACAACAACGCAAATCGCCAGCTACATTTGAATACGAAAAACGAAAAAAAATTAAAGACTTACAGTTTCGTTATCGGCTTCTGTAGTCAACACATCACAATATGTGTTGCATATAAGAGTTTCAGATCTTGCACGTTCATGAAAAGTAGCTGGCGTATTGCGGAAAACCTAAACGAACAATCCCATGCTTTTAGAAACGCGGTAGGAGTTTTAGTTTAAGAGAAAGGTGCATCCGAAAATTTCGTTTGTATATTACGAGTGAAATTGACGTGAAGCCATGAAACTGAGCAGTATTTTAGTTCCGCAATATTCCGACAGCGACGCTGTCATGAAAAGAACGTCGCTGAACCATAGAAATGATCTGAATTATTGACTTACTCAGGTCCATATCAATCAAAACGTGCCCTGGTCAAAGTTTTTTCTTTTGAGAGGAAAAATAATAAAATAAATATGATATTAGTTATTTCAATTTTGTTGAAATAATTTCTTCCTAAACAAGAAACATAC
>NW_011626951.1:0-58368 GCF_000204515.1 Acromyrmex echinatior
AACTGTTGCACATATATTTTTGTTATATATATACCTATATATTTGTTGCATATATTTTTCATATATAGTATATATATATATAATATATGTAATCATGTAGAATACCCAAATTTGGAATTTTGTTTCTGCTTATAAATTCATCCATTATAATTTTTAAATTATGATTTTGTACAACATCTGAATGAATATGCAAAACAATCGTACTATTTAACAAAATTGGAAGTACCGTAGGACGTAGATAAGTTTTTAATCTCCTAAGAGCCGAAAAAGATTTTTTCGCAGTGTAGGATGTTGCCGGGATTGTAAGTAGAAGTTTTATCATTTTTTGTGTATTCTGATATAATTTCTCTCACGGCTACATCTTTTTTCAAAAATTTTAAATTACAAATCTCTATTTTCTTGTCCTCCACTATATTATAAAACATCGTTTGATGTAGTTTTAATTTGCTCCTATCAAAATCCGTTTTATATATTGTAATAATGCGATCAATATTACTCGTGAAATACCAGTCGACAATCGTGAAAGAGACAATCGCCGATCAAGTTGTAAACACGCAACTTTGCAACATATATAGTTTAATTAACTTTTATTTTCAATTTTAACTTTTAAATTCAATAAAATATTAAATAATAAATTATTTCGTCAAAAAATAATTTATACATTCTTTGGATTTCCAAATGTGGAATTCCATACATCGAAAAATTTCAAGTGTGGAATACTCCATATGAATCACACTCTAGTCGACGCCCATGATTAATAGTGCAAATACGCTATATAATTAATGAGTCATAAAGTTGCCTTTAATTTTAAAACAAAAGATACCGAAACAATGAAATAATGATATAATATAATGAAAAATGTGAATATAATTGCTTACAAAATAAACGTACAAAGTGAATAAAATTGTTCTGACCAATATTACAGTCCATTATAAACTTAGTGTAATATTTATTAGTTATATATATTAACAACATACATATTAATAACATAATAATAATATTTCAGAGTAATTATATATATATATATATATATGAGTTCTAAAACTACGCGTCGACTAAATTTTCGGTCTGGCAACACAATTCAGTTAACAAGTGTTTTTTTTACAATAAATTTTGTAGAACATGGCATCACTTTCGTTAAACTTAAAGATTGGTATTTATAAACTTTATTTTTATGTTGATACTGTGATTGGTTATTCTTAAGATGTCATAAACTAATCATAGAGTCGTATTAGTATCTTAAAACATTATTTAAAATGATTTTGAAAAAAGAATTATAAATACTAACTCTGCCAAAAAAAAGTTGATAGAGAACTGCTAAAGTGTTGATTGAGAACGATAGGATTTCTATGAATATATATATTTTAAGTTGTGTCGTCAGCACCAAATATGAATCCTATCATATTTTTATATCATATCGTACTCTATCCATTGTATTTAATGCCATAAAATCTTACCTAATATAACGCAATAAAAGATGCCATGGAAAATGTAACAGAACTTTCTGCTTCTACTATGATTTATACGAGTTACATAAAGCTTACCACAAAAGAGTTGGACGCACTTTATTTTCGGATGATCCGCAGCGACAGCATAAAGCTCCAATCAGTAACGAAAGAATTGGTAAAATACACAGAGCAGTAGCTGCACATATTAAAAGTAATCAGAACATGCGTCAGCCACTTATTCTTATAAATGACGCCTAATATACATATGTTTTGTGTTTTATTATATTGATGTTTTACTGTTTTTTTATTTAATAATTATTTATTGTATGTAAACCTCCCATTACACTTTTATTTTTTATATGTATTTAATTGCATAAATAATTTGAATGCATTATCCTAAATCTTATTTAAAACGCAATACATGTATACGTCTTATTTTTGCTTAGGATAACAAAATTATTGAAAATTTTCTTCAAGAGTTGTAAAAGAAATCTGTGTATGTAAAAAATGTAACATATTATACTGTATGTAACTTCAGATTGAGTTATTTTCTTATATGCGTCACTCACTTGGAAATGCTTTATATAATCTCTACAATCATTTTCCAAATATTAGTGCGGTAAATATAAACAGAAAAATATTCAATGCAATCTTGAAAAATTGTATGTACCTGTTCCAATGATCCATCTGATTTGTTCGAAAGCGATAACATACGGTACAACGTAATCCGTGATGTTCTTTACAGAGTCTATAAGCTGCTTTGAGAGTTCAAAACTGTTCTCTACAGTGCGCGTGTGATCGACAATCCTGGCACGTGCTGCATTAATCTCACGTCGAATCTCTACAAAATATTAAATTTTGGAATATAAAATATTTTATAATTTTCAAAATATAAAATATTTCATAATTTTTCTATATACAAGAACGTATATCAGTGTCTTTGTGAAAAAAAGATATATTCACGAAAAATATATTGAAAAATATACCCATACAGCACACTAACATTGAATAAATATCTCAGAAATGTTGAATTGCAACATTGCGAACATTGCAACAACATCGCGAAATGTAGATTCAATGTTGAAGAGACGTTGCAGAAACGTCTAATATCCGTTGAATTGCAATGTCTGTAAGATAATAATAAAATATTTTCTGCATATTAATTGCATATCAGTTTTATTATTAAAAAAATATTATTAATTAACGTTATATTTCGGAACACACACGACAAAATCATAATTGAAAAAAAAACCGCTTTCTCTTTCATTTAAGAATTAATTTTCTTATTTTCCTAAGCGGTCACTCATCCAATCTTGTACTCCATCCAAGGCATTGAATCTTTGCAATCGTGCGGGAACACTTCGATGATCCACGAACATTGAAGGTGGATGCATAACTGTGTGTGACATATAGATATGTAGAAAGATGAGTCGACGTCGCACATCGGACTGGTCAAACACAAACAATACCACACGCGCGAGTATTCTGCATGTGCGGTGATTCCCATGTAAACATATGTCATTTAAAAATAAGTTTCGTTAAAAGATCAATTTAAGTGATTTCAATTTTCTATTTATATGATATTTTATTAATATTTATTTTTTATCAAATAAAATAAATTTTGATATATAAATTTATTCAATGTCGTTTCAACGTTGCAGCAACATTAATATAATCAATGTGGAAAATCAATAAAAATTCAATTTGTGGTTTAATTTATTCAATATTATTTCAACGTGCAGCAGCATTAACAATCAATGTAGAAGAATCAATATACAGTGAGTGCAAAAAGTATTCGTATAGAGAAAATATTTTTTAAAAAAACTTTATTTTTAAAAAGTAAATATTATCCAGCGAAAAATGAGTCATCGAATTGATGTCGAATCAATATAAATACGATGATTTCACGATGACATCAATTTGACATCGATTCGACGATCATTTCTTGTTGGATAATTAACAATTTATTCATAAAGACTAAAATAGACTGTACGTTTCTTAAAATTATATATACCAGAAAGATGTATATTAATTATACAAAATGTATCATCTGAAAAATAAGCGAAAATTAAAAATTGTATGAATGCTCAAAAAGTATTCATACAAGAAATTTAGCTTCTAAAATCAGGAATACATGCAAAGCTCGTTTGTTTATGTTAGAATGTATTTATTGTATAAAATTGCTAATTAATGTTTTTTTCAACAAATAAGACTTTTTTTATAACAAATTTTCTTATACGAATAGTTTTTGCTCTCACTGTAGATAGAACATTGCAATATCTCAGCAACATTCTTTCAACGTTCTGTGCTGTATGGGATATATCTTAATATATACGTTGAATTTTGATAATATAATTCTTAATATATTAAAAATATCATTAATCCTTTAATCAAAGATAAAATATCATCAATTTTATCTCAGTGACAAATTAGACATATTCGTGGTATTTGTCGAAGTTATTTGTGAAATTAATATAATTACCGCGTAAAATAACAAGATTCTCAGGATAATTTTATATTATTTTCATAATATTTCACTGTTCCGAGGGCAAAGTTTCTCAAGTAATAATTTTCACTCTGACTGATAATATTATTAACACAATAGTAATATCTTGCTCTTTCTATAAAGAAATACGAGTTACTACACGTCACTTCTATATAGAATTCTGCATCGAGTCATTCGAAAGTTTATCTTGTACTAACACATAGAATACATTATTTCAGTGTCAAACTTTCTTCGTAATAATCCAGAGTCTTCATCGCGTGCAGAAAGTGCTTGGTAATAACCTCCGATTGATAGACGTTGAACTTGTTCGACTTTATCGTCCCGGCAAGAGGACGAAATCTTTACAAATTTTTTGCAACTTTTCTTTTCACGTAGTAATATTAATGTGATATGGATTTCGCATTAGATGCCGACCGTCACCACTCTATCGGATCTGTCTGTCGATGGATAGCGGAGGGTGACAAACATTATTGGTCGATGGCGAGTTGAGAGAAGTCGACAGGAGTACAAGTCCGCGTCGCTTCGGTTCATCGACATTCCAGTGCTGTAACATCCATCATCTCTCGTTCCTTCGGGAATCTTCTCAATTTTCTTTATTAATAATTTCTTTGGCATCCTTATGCTTTATTATTCGAAAAAGCAATGTTCATCATCCAATAACATGGATTTTATATGATGCATTTATATGTATGTTATTACTCTATTGACTATTTAATGATGACTATTTATTGATGTAAATTTGTTGAATATACGCGTTTATTCAATATATATGTATGTATATATATATATATATATATATATATAATTATAGCATTTAATTCATCGCAGATATTTAATTGGGAAAAATAATAATTTGTAATATTGCCATCAGACGGCTGCGTGTCAGTGAAAACTAATTATGATCAAAAAGAAAGAGGAAAGAATATATTGTAGAATCTGAGAGAAAAAAATAAACACAATTAATAAATAAATTTTATAAATGCATTTGCATCATTTACATTATGGAAATTTTTCTAAAGTATTTTAATTTAATTTTAATTTTTCTTTTTTTTATCTTATAAATTTTGTTTAAAAATTATATGAAATGTTTTTATTTTCAATATTTTAAATGCACATATACACATATGTTTATAATATGTATGTAATTTTTAGTTGTAAATTTTTTGTTAAGCTTATTTCATTTACGTTGCAAAGTAGGTACACATACCGTCATCTAACAAAACAGTAAAATAGGTCCGTGACTGTCCAACGCGACAGGCTGTCAACGAGTGATTCTCTTAGCATCAATCACCAATCCTATCACGAAAGTTTATATGGGCGTCTTGGGAAAGATGTATAACATGATCGCAGGGTTCACAAAGATGTTTGCTCAAAGCATTTACCACATTTCGTTTGTCTATTAAGGATAAAGTCTCCTGACTCTCCCTTTTCCGCTGCAAGATCTCGTGCTCATCGCACTCTGAGGCAAAAATGCTGACACGAATTCCCTTCGGCCCGTGACGAAATATCGTTTATACAGTACGTTGAAAAAGAACAGGAAGAGTGTGCAAAAACTGTTATTGAGAAACGCGACGTTCCGCACTTAGTCTAAAAAACAGGAGAGAATATAGGAGGCAGGAGATCGTTTAACAAGATGATTTCATGTATGATAAATTGATATAAGCTTTTTTTGTTAGGCTAAAATGTTTCTACTTAAGCTCAGTTCGATAAAAATGCAACTTATCACTTCCTTACTTTAAAAGTGATACAACTAAAAAATTAATAATTTTTGAATTATTACTGTGAATGAATTAAGTAAATATTACATCAATTATCAATTATCAATTATCGAAAGGGAACTAATTTCATGAAAAATTGTTAATAAAACATCATCATTCAAAAAGAGTTTTTTAAGACAAGAGTTTTATAAAACAAAAATAATTAAAATGACATTTGATTACATTGCCAATATATTTTTTATTATTTTATTAATTAATTATTTTCTGTCAAGTTAAATGAAAAATAAATTTTTCACTTTTTCTGCGGAAAAATAATCTTATAATTTTTAAAATTAAGTATGTGTATTTTAATTAATTATGTAATTTTTGAAATAAAGGAACGATATATTCGAAATCATCAAAAGAGACATATAACATTTATAAAAAAATTATGTATTATAAGTGTAAATATTTAAAATCTTTAAATATTGATTATATTATTGCGTGCTACATACAAAAAAATTGTAATATCTTCTAAATTATTTTAAGTAGAATATCTTCAATCAATGATTTAAATTTTATTTTTATTACAACTATTATGACTATAGATCATTCTTGAAATAATCCTTCTGTAGAAATAATTCATTGTACGAATTCGAAATATTTCACGCTGGAAATTTATGCGCGTTTTATGCAACACAGCAAGGAATTAATATATGGATCTTATATAATATATTTCTTGGAAGCTGTCAACATTTTAGAAAACTAAAGCTTTGAATTCGAAATAAGATACTTTTTATAAAGCTCTTGACGAAAGCAGAACTACAATTTTATGTGTTCTAAAAATGATTGAGAGACGGTGAAAAATATTCGAAGGATTCTAGTCTTTGTAATATACAAACGGATCATGCATAAACATATTAGGTGTTGGAATTAATTCGTAGCGTTTTACAAGTGATGGGAAGTACTTTCATTAATGTATTTTTTAATGCTCATGTGAAATAAATAACATTCTTTCATTAAAAAACGCTACGAATTAATTCCAACACCTAATAAATTTTGTTGATATAAGAAAAGGATAAATATACCATTGTTGTATTTGCATTAACTTATTTTCAATTGCATCGATCCGATGTGATGATTCCGAATATTTTAATTATTAGAACATCAAAATGCACTTCCATAGAACTAACAAGTTTGTGTTTTCTCAACTTCGTTCACGATAAAACGTGATCTGGTTTTAGTCTGGTTTGTTTACTTTCTTTTAAAGTTATAATCTGCCTTAAATATATCACGGTTCCTAGTATAATATACTTACATATAGACAAAAATTCATAGCATAGATAGGGAGAGTAAGGAGGAAAAGAACATTCGATAAAGACAACGTGTGTGTTATGAATGTATCAAAAGAATTTTTTTTCAGAATTTTGCTTTTTTATTGCATCTCTTCGATATTGACTTTGCGTCGAAATATTGTTTATGAAATATGCAACGTTCAAAAAAACTTTCAAAAGTTTGATATTGTTTGTTTCGAAATATATGTAGCATTCTAAGCGTTTATAATCGTGTCTTCCAATTGAGAAATTTATTTTTCACACTCTGTTCTATCAAAGTCGTATTTCTTCGTTCTTATTCTTTCTGCTAAAGTTTTCAAGTTATACGAAACGCATTGATATTAGTGTTTAAAGTACCGAAAGTCTGCCATAAAATGTTGAAACAAGTATATGCGTTTCTGTTTGTCCGTGCATCTGCACGATGGAAACAATTCCCGCGTTACAAAATCCATCAAAATTCATCCTTATTTTCTTCGAAGCTCCGTAAGACTTTATTCTTTAAGGTAGTTGAAATATGCATTCCACACAGTAACTAACTAGAGCGAGATTTATCGACATTTACTACAGTTTAATCGCGGTGAGTGTTCGCTTCCATGTTTCTTTTCTTCATCTTTCCCTTCTATTATTTGTAGTTGCAGATTGCTTTCCTTTTCGATTGCCACCTAAATTTGCACGTGGGAATTATTCCACGAATAAGCAGACGCATTCATACAAGTTCGTAGAAATAATCGGAAATAGACATTTTAGTATTGTAACTGTAATTATTATAAATTTTCAAATTTTAATTATATCTATTATATATAATTATTAAATATTATAAAATTATTAAAATTCGTGGTTTTTATTATTATTATTATTATTATTATATTTCGTGATAAAGTGTAAGTCATTAGTATGTATAAGTCATTATAAACTTAAAATCTTAAGATAAAATATCAGTAAATCAAATTTCTATTATGGAAAAATTTATATAGAGTTAATTAAATAATACGTAAAGACATAAAGAGAACAAGAAATGTATGTACAACATATCTTCGCATTCGTAAATTAGCGAGTTATGCCGTGAAAAGCATGCAATTGTTCGTATCATTTGTTAGTTTGCCAAGTGAAACGCCGTGAGCCATTTATCCAGCTTAATTCGCGTCATCTCGCATAGCATCCAGAGGAACCTGGCAATGAAAGCTCTAATTTAGCTTTCTTCGGGAGCGCGAGCTCTTCGACGAAGTTTCTACGCTGAAGTGTCATCGCGATTTCTGTGTAGCGTCATGTGTGCCATAACGTATCATAATACATGGCATCAATGTTGGAAACTTTTCTGACGCTATAGCATATCATTTTCCTCCTTTTCCTACATTCTCCTTCCTACATTCTAGTTCTTCTCAGACAAATAGTTACACACTCAACTAAATTCCATAGAGTCCACATATGTGAATTCTCCGAGTGCATGTTTGACTGCAATTGGTTTGTATCGAAAAAAAAACTTGCTATCGAGAATGCAGTTCTCATAACTTTTCCGATATAATATCAATTCGGAAAATGGAACCGTGAATATTCTACCTACGGTTGCGAGCATCCAGTGTGGTCCTGGCAATGTGATGCTGTACGTGGAGATACTCTCCGCGAGCCTGACGTCCTGCTTCCGTCAAATTTTCCCGACTGGTGCTTCGTAAACGCAAAATACGATCGTCCCTCAGTAGCTGCGATAAGAAATATAGAGGATATCTCAAAATAAGCAAAACGAGAGTAGATCTAGTTCTTATTTTGAAGCTCGTATATTTTAAACTAAAAACAAATAAAAATTTTATTAATGTCTCTTGCTATAAAAAGTTGATCTGTTTAAAATTTGAATTTATTTAATTTGTTATTAAAATTTGACTCGTCATTCTGAAATTATCAGTACGAACAATATAAGAATAGAGTTACTTATATAAGAGTAAAGAATGGATCGATATTGTGTCAGCGGCGAGTGAATTGCTTAAATTAGTTTAATATCTTTCATGAAATTATTTAAAGCAGTGTAAAAGCAGTATGATTTTAAAAAACAAATAAAATTGTGTATTTTTTATAGCATTTTTTATTAATAGGATTTTATTTATTGAGGGAAATATCTATCTTGGAAAAATTGAATAAACGATAAATTGAAAAAAATGGAAATGGTGAGAAAAATATTGCTATTACCATGTAACATAATTGTATTCATTCAATGACTATAAGAGAAAAGTGCATTTGAATTTGGAAATGTATTACTTATGTGTACATACGATAAAGCTTCATGTGATTAATAAAAAATAAAGAGAAAAATGTCGAAAGTTTTCGCTGCATATTGTACTGCAAACAATCAATTTAAACAATTATTTTCTTAATTTAATATTATTAATTTACAAATTGATAAAGGATAAGAAAATTGTACTAAAATATAAAATATAAAATAAAAAAATATAAAATATAAAAATTGTGCCAAAATATAAAATGTTAAAATTGCGATTATAAAATTCATACAATTACAGTAATTAAAAGTATAATTAAATTGTAGAGGGATATAAAATAAGCATAGAAAAAAATAAGACATATTAGAATAGAAGTAAATCTAAAAAATTTAATTTAGTGATGTATAAATTTCAAATAAAATAGAGAGAGAGAGAGAGAGTGAGAGAGAGAGAGAGAGAGAGAGAGAGAGAGAGAGAGGGAGGAAGAGAGAAAGTGATTTTCTACGTGGTCCCGCAGTACGATCATTCCCGGTGTTGATCAAGAGAAGTTTTAATTAAAATTCTGAGAGATAATGGAAAATAAATATCGTTATATAGCTCTTAGATTATGTAAATATTAACTACTATAATTTTAATTGTTTACAAATGCATTTTATTCATCCATACTTATTGAACTATGTTCATTATTTAATTCACATAAATAAAATAGAATATTATAATGAAAATATTGCCACGAATCGAATCGTTTATCCTGAGCGAACCTTGAAACGCTATTAGACTGAATGAACGTCAATCGTAAAGTTTATTTACCCGTTCTATCCGTAGATCCAGGCGAATCCCCGAAGAGTCAATGACAGCACAAAGAGAACGATCTGGACCCGAGCATGCTCTCACCGCACCTTCCAAGTCCCGTCGTATCTTGTTCGTTTCCCTACTCAATTCCAATCCGAGTTCGTGAGCTCTCTCACCCTCCCTGAGCAAAGATTCGGTTTTGGCAGATAACTCTTGCGTCGCTGAAACATACGATACGATACCATTAATACTGTTCATATTCACTTCTTACCTTCAATCTACCTTTAGAAATTAATGCAGAAGTCATCTAAGTTTACTATATGAAAATTGAACTCTTGGATTGCATGTATTTATTATGGAATTGAGTATTTTCATTAGCACTGACACTTATTGATTGCAGAATTTTATTTATTTCTTAACGAAAACTTTGGATATGATTCTGTAAGATGCAAACCAACTCTAGACCGCTAATGTAAATCTCTCTTCGTAATTTAATAACTATCTACATTTATCTTCGTCTACGTCTGATAATAACTCAGATCGATGGACTTAATAATCTTAAGACAAACTTTCGACATACTGGGTGCTTGAGTAAGCTATCAAACTATTAGTCGACAACCGAAAGTAATAACGTGCAGTATAACGAAGCAATTTATAAGAGGCCGCTATTTGCCATTTATGTATTAGACTTTGTCTGTACTGATGAGAAATACATGATAGCGATATCACGTCTCCGAGCACTTGCCACTATAACAGGTTTTCGTTACTTGAATTAATTCGCTACGAACGCACACTGTCAAGGAAAGCAATCCTCGAGCCGAGCCTCGTGGTTACATCTTTAGACAAAGTATACGGCGTGTGCTACAAATCAGTACATTTCAGTTTTTTCTTCTTTGTTCAATATTGCAATGATATTTTATCATAAAATATCATTGCAATATTGTGTAAAGAAAAAAAGTTAAAGAAATCGTAATAAAAAATTGTTGACATATCAACTATATGTATTATACTATATAAATATATCGGCATTAATTAGTAATACATTTACTGAAAAAATGCTAGTATATCTAAAAATTTAATTAAACACAGTAGTTTCAGCTCTGAAGATAATTTTGTTAGATCATCAAGATAATTATTATGGGACGGTTAAGTTGCCAGAGCCTCTATTCTTGAAAAGTATTGCATACATAAAACTAGGAAAATATCATAGTATACGTTACGTATACTATAGTATGGTAAACAAAATTATTTTCAAACATGAATCCAGCTAAATTTTTATATACTTCAGTGAAATCGTTCTTTTTATAGGGGAAATAAATATAACATTTAATAATAATCATGCAGTTCAAACTGCAGTCTGTATAAACTTTACTTGTGCACACAGTTCAAATTTTGCCTAATTAAAACTTTTTAGCACGAGTGTGTGTGACTTTGCTTTTCTTATTTACGTTGGCTTAATATCGGCAGTCTATTATTTACTTCAACTTTTACTTTATAAAGATTCATATACATTTCCAGGTAACTATATTAGAGTCACATAACTTTTGTACTTCTTAATATCTTGGATAAGCTATACTCTGTTGATTGAAATAAGTCTTCTGCAGAAGAAAACACGTTCAATTTATTCTGAAAAACAGTTTACTCTCCCGCGGCTTTCATTAACAGTTCCTGTAAACCGTGTATTAAGAGTTTATTTCAGACCACCCGGTACAAAGCACTAAGTATAGCGTGTAAGTATGATACACGTGTAGTGATTAGGCAAGGAGTTGCTCGAAAGGAGATAGCAAGAGCAAGAGGCTCGTAGTTGCGGTAGTACCTGCTAATTTAGTTAGTGTACTGTTAGTAACTTAGTACCGTGACTAAGTGACACTCCAGGCTGAGAAGGTCACTTAACGGCGGCGAATTCATTTGAAGATCGAATAACGTTTCCAGAAACAATTTGAATCATCCGTAACGTTTAGTAAATTGGCGGTTCCAAAAGTAGCATGTTACATTTACGTATATGTTGCATTTATATGTTACACAAACGTGTTAATTACACACTCGACTAACTGAATCATATCATACATGCAATATGAATTAAATATACATGCACAAACATAACGCAAACGAACTTAGTATAAAGAAATGCGTTAAATTGAAAGTGATTAAAATTGGCATCTCTTTCATTCCTACAAAAGTCATCTATTTCAAATTAATAAAATTTTAATGAACGTGACTTAATATGCACCACTATATTCTATCAAAACATGTAATCTTGAGTGATGAGTAAATGGTGCGATGAATGAATGAATGATTGCATGATGCACTGCAGAATCCGATGAAACCACGGAAGTCGTCAAATTTATTATGACCGCGCATGCAGTTCGTGAAGCAATGAATGAATGACGCAGTCTCTCTTCCACACAGAACGTATAATTTGACGTATGAATATTATACGTAGGACATGAGTACGTTGTGTAGATATTACGGTTACAAATATGCAAACATTTCAGAGCGCAGCCACCTTGCCATTTTAACAAATATTGGTATAGAATATTCTCGGCGACATCCGTACCGAATATAGCAGCCGGAATCACAAAGGGCGCTAATTTCTTATATTGTAGAATTTGGTAATAAATTAAGAAAATATCTGTTTATATATTTATGTAATAAGACTTAAACTTTCAACTGCAAAATAAGAAATCCTAATAATTTTCCACCGCTGTATATCCAATAAATTATTGTAAACTAGAAATAAACTAGATAAATTTTATGAAAAATGCATTCCTAGCTTTTTAAAATTATTATGCAATTAACTTTTATAAGATAGGAAAGCCATTATTCAGACAAGCATTGTTTAAAAGATCTCTTTATAATGTCTTTTAGATATCTTTTAGACATGTATGTACCAAATGATGTCTTTATGATGTTTTTATGACATGCATTTTAAACGTATTGCATGTTACTACGTATAATAGCGATAAAACAGTTATATTTTTAGACAAGAAATCAAATAATGAATTATATATAACAATCTTTTACTCAAAGAAAAATATAAGATTTTAAAAATAGACTCGTGTTCTCTTAATTACAAAAATTATATCTAGAAATTAGAGAGTTAACTAAAGAAATTGCGCTTGACGTTATACGATTTTGACATTATATCAAAGCTTGCTATCTTTTTCTATAAAAAAACATTTTTATTATAGTTTTTACCATTTCCCAGGTCAACGAGCGCATCCAATGCCACGTCAAGTCCAGTCTCGGTAGAGAGTTCGGCCTGCACAGGTTCGCCCAATAATTCCTCGACATCTGTAAAACACGAGTAAAATATGCGTCGTTTATCTTTAGTCTCAACAGATGTTTCATTAACATACAAATATTGCGCATGCATATACAAAGGACGGATCATGTCGCAAGCATAAGCCATTTAATATTCCGCAGACACTCCTGGTAATTTATTCGCTCTATCAAAAAATTTCCGTGTGAAATTATTAGAATATCGAACGAAAATATAAAAAGTAGAGTGATGGGATAAACGTTAAAAATGGATTGTGATCGCCTCGGGCTAACGAACACACGACATCCATGTAGTATATAAACGCGAGCGACATTGTAAATCCCGTCACGTCGGTGCGTGGCAGTAATAATTTATCCGTCCTGTATCCGTGTCGGTTATCGCAATCTGATAGGAATTTTGAACCAGCGCAGGTGGTTTGATAATACAGGTCTTTGACGATAACATAAAATCTCTGATAACTATTATATTTCCATTCCTTTTACAAGAGATTCACATTGGAGTTTCTGGCAAAGACAGATGGCAGAAAATCGATATCCGGTGTAAACGCTGCGGATTGTACCCAGTCAATACTCTGGAATCTTGAGTTCAATTTGTGGTATCGATCGTTGGGGGGCAAAGGGTGTGATTCGTCTTATGATATATGTTCTCAATATATGGACTTCGAAAGAAACGACGTAGTCACGTTGTCGATAAACCGTATCGTTGTCGTTCCACTTGGCGCACGGTACGTGATCTGAAATTGAGACGGGTTGGCGATGTGTATGCGGGCTTTATATTGGCCAACTTGCATAATGCCCGTGGCATTGCACTAACGAGCTCAATTTGCCAGAGGTTGTTAACGTGTCAGTAGCGATGGACCCATTACGCGACGATTATAGACTGTCAATAGCTTTCATTAGACACCTATGAGCCTCTCTAGTCGTGAGAAATGTCATTAGACGACATATGCCGGACATCAACACCTCGTCGGGCTAATTCATGCGTTTGGCCCATATAATCAGAATTGCTGAAGCGAAATCTCATCATGAAATCCCCGGGAAAGAAATTTATAATGAAATTCCTTCTACATTATTTTAAAGTAAATAAGCTCAGTACGATGCGCGTAATGAATTAATGATTCGAATGTATCTTATATTCTATTCCATATCACAGGCAATAACAAAGTATTATTCGATATATAACTCACCGTTTGTAAATAAAAGATACCCCATCGTCGCATTTATGCATTTCATAAATAAACGTGCAAAAGATTTATAGTCTTCCTGTCAGACATGGAAATTAAAGCACTTTGTTTTTCAAATAAAGTAAAATGGAAACGATGCAATCCTAAAAGTACGAAAAAATTGTAGTTTGTATCTAATGGTATTCTCTCTTTTCAAGATAGAATTATTCTAATTACCGAGATGAAATGTTTCCTTCGCTTTCGAATTTTTCTCCCGCGCTTGTCGCTACGGGCGCAAGTCAAATCAACTACATCATTACACTTAAATCGATATACATTAACAAATGATTTTATCATGCGTGCAAGTGAAATGAATACAGAGCATAAAATATTGCAAACAGCCACACAACCTGTGGTTCCAATCTGCCAGTGATTGCGTCCAACACATAGATATATCGTAAATGTAAAAAAAGTGTATAGAATTCACAAGCGTTACACACCATTTAACTAAAAATATTTCTGATACGGCATATGACTAGAAATTACCTTGTGTCACTGACTACCCTGATATCATGTATAAAAATGAATAATCAAATTGAATAAAAGCTTTTGAAAATGTTAATATAATTTCACATTTGAATCTTTTGTTGTAATTCATAGACCATAAATAAAAAAAATGATATTGTTCCTCATTATTCTTATACTGCTGCGTGATCCATGTTTTAAAAATTTTATGCTACTCTCTCTCTCTCTCTCTCTCTCTCTCTCTCTCTCTCTCTCTCTCTCTCTGAGTTAAATCTCACTCTAAAAGAATTAAAATATTATCACTATTGAAAAAGAGTGAAAAATTTGCACTCTTGAATAAGATTATAAGATATTTTCAATCTTTTTTTTAGAATGAAATTCATCCCTTCAAAGGAAAGGCATCTCACTTTTTTTTGAAATAAATTCTACTCCAAAAGTGTGAAATCTTACTCCAAAAAAAAAAAAGAATGAAAATCTGCCACTCCTATTCAAGAGTGTAAATTTTTCACTTTTTTTAAATAGTGACAATATTTTAACTCTTTTAGAATGAGATTTCATTCCAAAAAATTTAGAAAATATTATTTAATTTTTAATATAATTACTTAATAATTTTTAATGAAGGTATTAAAATTTAGTTTTAAAATTCTTATTAAAATTATAGTAAAATTCATTATGTTTAAATATTAATTTTATATTGACGTCTCTTTTATATTGACGGATCAAGCAGGCTCAAACATTCATTGCATTATTAAATTGTTAAATTATATTAAATATACTTTCCGATCACATTTATGGTCAAGTTTACGCACGTGAAAATTGATTAAATTGTGCAAGTGACTATAATGTTAAAATGCGAATCTATAATTGGATGTTGCGGTGGAATTAACTAATTTGCGGTTTTGTTCAAGAATCAAAAGCGGAGAGTCACAATCGAATACTATGTTCCATCAAAGTAGTCAAGCAATCGAACCACAAGCGGTTCTCCGCTTTCCGTATTTCCTCCGGATATTAGTTAATCGGTTGCGAATTGTACTTTCGATCACTATTAGTATAATAATAAAAATAAATAATTACAATAAAAAATATATTAGATAATCCGCTCGTAAAAAATAAATTTCAAACAATAATATAAGGAGCTTCTATCAGGTCATTACAATAAACGAGTTTTAAAAGATGTAAACAGTAAACCTTTATTCTTTTTCTTTGAGTTTGTAACACATATTGTGATCGTGAATGAGATGATTTGATTAATATATATTTTTTATAATGTTACCAAAATTAATTTCTAAGTTTCTAAGTTTTTAATATGTTCATATAAATTATTGTTAAGGATTTTTATTTCATTCATAAACATAGCTGATGAGGACTTAGTGTGGTCGAAACGTTCCGTGAAATGATAGAAAAAGAATAATAAAGGTTTACTATTCACATCTTTTAAAGCTTTATTATAATGATTTGGTAAAAGCTCCTTAATAATAGAAACTCCTTTTCTCTCTCTCTTGGTAGAAAAAAAGAATTTTTTTACACAAGCGCAAAAGTATTAAATATATTATATTAAAATGCATAAATATTTTATAAAAATATCTACTTTTTAATCTCATTTTTTAAACACTTTGTATATTTAGCACTTTGTATAGTGCTTAATAAAAATCTTACATTATATGGTTTCCAATTTTAACGTGTCTTTCTTATTTTTTGTTTGTTTGCGCTATATTTCTCACACGTCGATCATAACGAGCGAAGGTAGAAAGTCTAGAAGAACCAGCATTTAAGACGAATGCAATTATAGTAACTGGGTTACGTACGTGTAACACACGCCAACAGAAAGAAAGCATTCGGTAAGCGCCTCAGGCGTCAGTGCATGTTGTCTTCATTGAACACGATAAAATGTAGTATATATATATATATATATATGATAATACGATCTTTTTGCCTGAAGGAACTTTCCGCATTCAGTGTCTTAATATTGATTAAAAAGAAAATGTCACTCACTGTCCAGATCCGCGAGGATAGCTTCACTAGTCACGTCCAAACTTCTCGTGAGGCACTTTCGCAGCTGTGATGTGGTATCCGCGTGGTAGTCCTTTAAATCCTGTAACGCCGTCTCTACTGTCATAGGGAGCTTCTCGATCCCGACCGCCACCACCTCGTTGCATATTATCATTGTCACCATGCAAGACCTGAAGCAACGCACCAAAGATTATGAATAACGTAGTGAGTGCTTGCTTTAGGTAAAAGGTTTTCCAACGTCATAGTAAGACGAATAGCTGTCTACTTAAACTTCCTATCTCTTTTCCGCTTAACTTTATTTATTCTCTCTCCCATATTGCTCTAATATTACATAATAGCTACTTAAACGTAAATGTATATAAAAAAATTATATTATTATAATATAATTTTTATTTTAATTAACATACTTATATACTGTGTATGTATTTAGTACCTATAAATGTACACTTCAATTTTCTATCTTACTACTAAAAATTATTAAAAATAAAACAAAAACTGTGATTTATATCTAGTAAAAAATCGTTCGTATCAATTTTAAAATAATAAAATCTTTTCATAGTCATGGAAATTTCAGCATCGCGACGATTACGTACTCACGAAGTGTAATCAACAAGGGCAGAAGTATCAAGGAACACGAGTAGGGTTGGAAGTGAAGGTAATAAGTTTTCGGAGCGTCGTCTAAGAACAGAGAATCGTCATAGATCCTACCCGAGTATAAAGACGAGAATGGTGAGGAGAAATGCGAGAACACTCGGATGCTGAGAAGGTTTGTAATCCTCTCTGATTGGACGACAGGCGAACCAAAGTTCCACGCCAGGTATTATGCAGGCCAATACGCAGCACATGCCTACTAAGACCAGAAAAGCTGCTTCCACGTGCATAGACTGTAAAAGTAAGATTAGGACAATGCGTTTGAGAAACTTAACAGTAGTATTTATGTGACGTTAGATCGCGAAAATTATGTATCGTATACGTCGCACGTCATAGGATATTCTCTTTGCAGTACGCAGAAAAGCTCTCGGAAATATCGGGGATTTCGTTGCAAGGATCTAATAAAGACTTGCACTTTCTTTAATGATCCACTTCGTTATTCACCGGAAGTTAAATATTTCTGATTTCTCAGCGTGATTTCCTTACCTCTGAAATCAATTTACTGGTGCTTATGCGATTTTCTACGGCGTCCACGAGTAGATCTGTAACGAGCAAAATAAATTATGATCTCTATGCATCGCTAATTGGAAGAAAGGCGGTAATAGTATGAAAGTAATCAAGGAATCTATTAAACTTAAATTACTTGCTGAATAGTGAGCTATTGAGTGATAGATAAAGTAATAGTTAGATAAAAACGCTAAGAACAAATTCTCATATTGATAATATATATGTAATATTTAATATATTATAATATTATATTTATAATATATGTTGTAATATTTAAAAAATAAAAGAAACTCTGCTTCTTTTACACGATCATATATACATATACCAATAATTATCGATCTCTTTTCATATAAATGTCGTGCTCCATATATATAAGTAAAAAACTTCTTTTACTGCGATTGCAGTAATCTATAAAACTTAATCAATCATAGAATTGAGAGTTATGAACGTTCAGGCATTTGAACGAAGAGACATTTAAATGAACAGACGTTTAAATGCATCGTATTTTGTAGCATTTTACACGTTTTATATAAGCATTTTATACATGTGAAATGTCGCTCCCTTTTTTCCAATTGAAACATCTTGCGTATGAATTATTGATATGACTTGGCGCCTCATAAAATGTTGAAAATAGATTTTATCGAAACGCATTTATCGAAACACATGTATTTTAACAGTTTACGAGCTTACTAAAAGAGATTTCGCAAAAACCATTTATGATTGCCATTAAATCTTACCGGTCGGTATGTCGTAAGGTTGTACGAAAAACAAGAAGCCTCTGAGAAAATCGAAAGCGAACCATCCCTTATTGAGATGTAAACTCATCATCTTGTAACGCTCCTCCGTTGTGAATTTCGGAAACTTTAGTCTTGGCTTCTCATCCCAGTCTTTGGGTAAGGTCAACGTTCTCGGATGCGACACGTTCGAGTTGTTCGTCGTACTGTCCACAAGCACATCCGCTGCCATCGTGTCCATCTTGCTCTCTCGTGCCTCGTTTGGAGAACGAAGAATGAGAAAGCTGTCGGTGGTCGAGCAATTGTTACTGCTTGGGGTCGAATCAGTTGAAATCAACTCTTGAAGCGTGTACGCCCTCGAGGTTACGATGAGCAGAAGGAATACTAGCAATTTTAGAGAAGCGAAGCTTATACGATGTCGCTTTATTGTTCGCGCGCGAATCAGAATAATGAAAAATCTATTGAGCTTTAATGATTAATAAACTGTGAAAATTATTTTAATATATTGTATTTGAATTTTATTAGAAAAATTTATATTATTATCTTTTTAAACATTTTCACGAATTTACATGATTTTGTGCTCTTTCTCTATATTTTTATTAATATTTTTCCATGATATACGCTTGAAGATTCCACTGTTTTAAGTTGCGTTTAAGTGGCAGTAAAATTGAAATTTCAACTAATGTTCTCTCTTTGGATACCGCTTTACGTTCCACTTAAATCTTAAAAAGTAGACGCGCAGAAAGTACAATTTTTTTGACGTATATAAAAATTTAGCTAGATCTGAAAGTAATTTTACTAAACTATTATTGTAGAATAATTATGTAAGGCATTGAAGCGGGTTACTAAAACATTAAAACTTTTTGCTTATTATACTTGAATTTCCTTCATAATTATTTCGATGATCAAAATTATTTTCAAATTTGTATTTACTTAAATTTTTAAATTTTTCAATAAAGCCATTCTTTTCGTGTAGCATTGTTAGATAATATTTTTTAAAAAATCTGCATGTTTAAAAAAGTATAGCATTAAATATGTTGTTTTTATCATTTAATAGTTAAATGGCAATTAAAATTGGTTGCGTTTAAAGAACCTTATCTAACATTATTTTGTCTAATATTCTAATATTATCTCTGTAAGAATCTCTGTATTTTTTTTATTTTAGCCTCACTTAATTTGTGACAAATTAAATTTTTTCGTAGTAATTTCCTTCTAATATTCGGCAAATTTATTATCGATAGTGGTGTTCGAAATTAGATGGAGAATTATTTAGACGTTAATTGAAGATTACACAGCATAAGCAGAAGAGCTTTGAATCCTTATGAAACATTCTCTGAAGCGACACGAAGTTCAAAATAGAATGTCGCTTCTTCTATTTGCGCTCCTTTACGTGGAACATTCTTGAAAATGATAATTTCGAAACGTTTTAACAAAAAACGACACGTATCTTCGCGAAAAAATTGGACCGTATTTTACACAACGGAATCAATATATATAAAATGATCGTGCCTTGGATAACAATCATTTTTCGCCCGATTTCCAACGCTTTTCCCTATACGATAATCGGCACTGACAATGATTACGTCTTTATTGAATCGCAGTTGCAGGTAGACTGTCATTTTTAGTATTTGTAGAGGCTTCTGCGAAACCCTGCAAATGTATTGTGATGTTGTCGAACCCTACGGAGACAATAAGTTAGATTGGGGATTGACCAAGCAAGAAAAATGGTGTCACACAATATACTATAAGATCAAAAAATAGTGCAAAAACGTAATTGGATAATATGAAATAAAAAGATAAAATATTGATAAAAGAACAAGTTATAAAAGCAAATTATAATAACACATTGTGTTTAAAGTATTACAGTAATATAAATATTTATAATATTAGGTGTTGGAATTAATTCGTAGCGTTTTACAAGTGATGGGAAGTACTTTCATTAATGTATTTTTTAATGCTCATGTGAAATAAATAACATTCTTTCATTAAAAACGCTACGAATTAATTCCAACACCTAATATTTTAAATAAATTTGAGAATAACTAAACAAAATAAATTAATTAATAAACCAAATAAATTTGTCGGTAGTCTGTAATATGTCGTATAACTTGTTGATACATTTATATATAACCGAAAAATGTTTTGCAATATTTATGTTTCTATTAAATTACGTAAGTGCTGACTCAGGTACCAACATGGTTGCTCTCACATATAACAAATAAATTCCGAGTAATAAATAACAATATAGTAGATAATAAATTAAAATTAATTACTTAATTGTTGATATGTAACATCGATTATATGATCTTAATTTTCTCATTTAATGTAAGCCTGTTATTATTTATTATTTAATATAATATTTACAAGGTTAAAATTTTGTTAATGTTAGATATATTTTTATATAGCATATGTAGTTTATGGGGATATTAATGCACTGTTGATCGCGGAGTTATTTCATTCCTGATCAAAAACAGTCCTGCTCGAAAACAGCTTGGAAACAGTTCGGAACATTGCAGTTCTGTCGAACGAAAAGTTAGTAAAATATATCAATAAAGTTTTTACTACTGCAATTTATTACAAAAGTTAGCTAATGGGAAAAATTAATGAGGCTACTATTTCAATTTGAAAATGTAGACTAATAAAATGCCATAAAACATATTTTTATATGTACATCTCTCGTTTTTATTTATTTTTCTTTATTCTTATTTATCAATAAAAAAGATCAATTAAAAAAAGATAATATAATTAAATTCTTTGTGCAAGTTTTTTGTCGCAACTCATGATTTTGACGTCCTTGTTGCATATTTAATTATGAAAGAAAAGAGACAAATACTGGCTTACAGTTTAAGCTCGACTATACCGTCAATAATCCTTTGAAAAACAGAGATCAAGTGAATATAATACGATTTATTGTTCATTTTTTATTAACAAAATCTTCGAGTTAAAGTTAAAATGCAAAATTTCTAAATTAAATGGTGATAACGAATTTGAATTGAAATTTCTCAAACACCAATTCATTATAATTTATCGAATCTGTCTATCGACTACTGACGGATATTATATCCGCGGAATGTTCTCGCGGAATTACTTAGAAAGTATTCCAAGGGTATGTCGTAGAATGTACTAACGACTGGAATTTTAACCAACGTCTGTCCACTTTGTGCCTTATTAAATAGCGCTGTGAAGTTAATGTGAGAGACTTTGTTGTATATAATGTACACACACATACACACACACACACACACACACACACACACACACACACACACACACATATATATATATTGGAAGACATGGTGAGAACTATTTAAAAATAAGTTAAAAAATAACTTCTTTATATTAGTCTTTCTATAAACGTAATTCTATAAATCCTATATAAAAACTTTAGAGACATTCTGACTTCAATTTACCTACTTACATATTATAAAAGTTTATCGAACTTTAAATCTATACTTGCATACAGAATGTATAAGATAAAGTGAGAAATGTTAATTCAACAGACAGTATTCTGATAACATGTAAAGTTTTACGTACTCTCGAAATCCTTTAGCTTCATGAACTTCGAGATATTTGCAATTTTTCTCTCTAGGCACAGCGGCTTTATGCACTATCAAATTATAAATTGTAACATAAAAATAAATATCGTTGCAGACGTTTATTGTGATAAAATATTTACAAATATTGTGCTACATATAATATATTCAGTCAAATTTTACAATAGCAAAAAGTAATGTAATTAATAATAATGCGTTATTTGAAGCGTCATGCTGTGCTAATATTTGTAATATGCTGTGATAATATTTTCTTTCGTATCTAAATCACTGCGCAATTTAATTTCATTTCGCCCGATAACTCTCGTTTCTGCGTGGTTAGTCTTGTAGGTACGAACTGTGAACTGAAGATTCGAACTATCTGCAGTTACTCCTAATATGTGGTACCAGAATTGGGTTGACTTTTTGGTAGCAGCGGTGCCCAACCACGACTAAATCTTCTCGCGAACCAAGTGCGAGATTACTTTTCGCCGATGGTGAATGACTGGGTACTTGGTGCTAGACATCTTTCATCAATGAATAGACTCTTTCACTCTTACGCGAAGGTGTATATACTCGGTCCCTTAATTGGCTGAACTGTAATTCCCGTTCTATTTCTCAATGCAATTCTCCCCCAAACACGGTTAATTGCATGATACGGCTGTGAGTAAATACTACACATCTGTAAATGTACTATGTCTTGGCTAAATATTCAATATAACCAAAAAAACATTTTCAATCGATCGAATTAATGGAAATGATGGAATATTTTGTGTATAATTTTTTTATCTATAAATATCTCAGGGAAGTGATTTTCAATCCTGTAACAATTTATTGCATGCTTTGTATAAATCCTTATTATTATAATATTTATACTTATTATGATATTTATACTTATTAGATAATATATAATATTTTACGTATAAGTATAATATTTTAGATGTACTTATCTATAAAAGTAAGTTTTGATTTTATGATTATATAAATTGTATTGCATAAATGATGTAGTTTTACTGTGATAACAATTAATTTTTTTTTTTTGAGAATATATTTTTTCAATGCTATATAATTTATTTACATGCTGTCTATACATTCTTATTATAATAATTACATAATGTATAACATTTTATTTTATATGCAATATTTTAATACTGTCGGCATAAGTACATTTTTGTTTTATGCTTGTACAAATTGTATTGTAAATAACATAGCTTTATTGTGATAACAGTAAATGTTCATATTTTTTCGAGGATATCTAGGAATTTTTACACGAAACACAGCAGTAAAGTACGATATATAAGAGACATTTAAAACGACTCGCATTATTGCATGTAACGTAGTCAGAAATGTATCATAGTGTCAGCTAAGCGAAGTAGATAACAAGAGCAATTATTAATGAGCATTACTGTATGTTATTGTGGTGAGTGATTTGCAACTTCGCAGAATTGGTATCAAGTATCAGCTATTATATGATTTATGATACTTTCATAAGTCATTGTCTATAATAACATAATCCTTAACGAAAGTGCGATGAGAAATGCTGGCAACTTTCCGAGATTCGAGGAAACGCAAATTGCAGATATCAAAGGAAAATATAACGGCACAAGTTCATTAATTGATTTTAAGCACAAAAGGAGTTGCGCGGCTTAAACTAAGCTTCCATCTAAATTATTGTTGCAATTAAGAGTATAATTGCGATTTCAACTTACTTCCGATTAATATCAAGTATACATAAATTAAAGCCCGTACCTTATTATTTTTCAGGAAAGATAGATGAAAATATATGTGCCACAATTTACCTTTAGTATTCTGTATATTTAAATTAAATAAACACGAACTTTTGCGCAATTATTTAAAAACATTCATTGTCTACACGAAGTGTAGCGAAAAAAGGTTTGGTCGCTTCCGAAAATGTTCAGTGCGTCTTTATTATTTAACATTCTTGCATATACGCCCTATTATATTATCTAATTAAATATTCAAGTTTCATTTGCTAGCGTTAAATCACTCGACATAGAATTCCGCAACTGTGTGTGAAACACGTAAAATATAAAACATGTACTCGGATTTGAAAAATTCTTCTTTTAAATATATGTGTTGGGAAAAAGCACTGACGGAAATTACATATTATATAAATTACTTTAGTCACATGTGCGTGTAATGTGCATATTTTTATAAGTTACTGAATTCATTAAGATGTGTAAAGCGCGCCATAAAGTACCCACCTCATTAGGTGGACTCATTAACGAATTCTATACGGGTTATAAAAAACACACTGAGAACATGTTACATACTTCATCTCTTCATGACCATCATTTGCGCGGTCTTTATCCTTAGGCAATGAAATTTTCGATGAAATCATTTTCCGGTGAGAATATTCACAATTTTAAACTGCGCTCCGCTACTTTCGCTACATCACATTGTCGTCGCTGAAAGTATGTCGCGATCTTCGACGCGTGCAACTCTCGATCAACCGAGAATGAGGATACATCGGGGGTGTTCGCGGACAAGCGCGTGGGTGGATGGATTTTGGCACGGCGAGAGGGTGTCGGTGCAGTTAGGAGATCGGGAGACCAGGGTTGCATCCACATTCACTCTCTCTCCATCTATCTCTCTCGTTCTCTCCCTTCTCTGCCCACCCTTTCCTGTCTCATACTCTCTTTCTCTCTCATCCTGCGCGACTACTGTCGGGAGCACCCAGGCGGGCAGTCAGTGCGTCGTCAGCCTCCGCGTCGTCGTGACGCTCCTTTCTCTCTCTCTGTCTCTCTTTCTCTCGTTTTCCTCGGCTCTCTCGGTGGCGTCCACAGCATCGGGCGTTCTCCGTCGACTATCCTATTCCGGGAAAGACGCCGCAGTTAATTTTCCTACGATATATACCAACTACACGAACTTGGCTATCGATAACGATCGCGATATAAGAAAACAAGTATCTTTTTTTACACATCGCTACTTTGAAAGTGTTTTCGTTCGATCTGCCAAAAAGAAGAAAAGGTGCTGATAGTTGTATTAATTATAAATGATAGAATATTTTGATTTAAATATCTTGGTTAATTGTTTTCTTTCGCCGGCATTTTTTTATATAGATTATTTTTGATATGTTTTACACAGATTTTTAATTAAAACATATTTTATAAATGAATTTATATATATTTCATATTTTTTTATTTTTATATTTTTATATTTTTTTGAAATGAATTTATTAATATTTTACATGTAAAATAAATATAGAAATTTTTGGAAAAATTAATAACTTTTTTTGAAGAAAGTCTTGTACTTCTTGAGCTTTATGATAATATTCACGAAAGGTTGAAGAAACTGTGCAAGTTCGGTTCTTCATTACTTTTCATTGCATATTTTATATTGAAGAGAGCATAGTTCACAATTTATTACTCCCGCATGAAAAACTCTTTGTCTCGAATAGAAAGAGAAGAAAGAGAATGAAATTGAGTGACGACAGTACATGCATTTCCTACAGAGAAGTTATTAAAGGAATGACAAAGGCGCCTTCTTATGTCAACGGGTGAAAAGGGAAACCAAATCGTGAAGTTTTTGTCAGACGTGATCCATCTTGGTGTCTCAATCAAGTGATCTATCGAATCGCACCACAGCATCACATACCCCAACTTTTCAAGATTTCTCACCTTCGAAAGTCACGCACGAGCGTTTTTCCTCTACCTTCCGGAGCGTCGCGTACTTACTCAAGCCTTATCGACAGCCTCGTGGATTTACTACTGCCGAGTACGTATCTAATTGCAGCAATTAAAGTTGAATTCTCTTATTTCGTATGCCGTTTGTAATACGGAGCAAAGCAAAACAGGCATGTGTTTGCATTAGCTTCGAAAAAAACATTTCTATTCTACAATCAAGAGACACATCGTGTGTCACGAATACATTTTAAGAAGAAGAAGTAAAGTTATGTTGTTAGCTGTGTTTGTAATGTAATTCTACAAAGCGTATAATTTGCAATATGATCATTACACATAAACATATTTAATATGTAAATGTAGTAAATTTATTCACTGCTGAATTATTCACTGCATTATTGAATACATTTAACAGTGCTTAAGGGAGAACATTAAGTACTAAATTAATGTTACTATTAAGTAATATATAGATATGTTTAACCTATTAGATTAAAGATTCTTGGGCATTATTTGTAAAAATTTGATTTCTATGATTCATATCATATGTATCTAACTACTATTGTCCAAAATGATTATCTATATCTTTTATTTGATTATAACTGCTATTGGCGTCTGTATCTGCAGCTGCACTTAAGATATTAAATTACAAATATTACGTTCGTGTTAAGCTATAAAGAACTATAAAAGCCAGAAGTTCTTGTTCTATATCTTTTTGTGATATGAATTAACGAAATAGAACTGTACATATTCTACATAAAAAAAAAAAGATATAATATTATGTTGCATAATCAGATAATTTTTTTCTTATATCAGTATCTATCTAAATTAAGTACATGTTGTTCCATCAATGTTTAAAATAACAAGTTATATGAACAAACATTGATCTTATATATGTCACGGAAGTTCCACATCTGTGCTACTATTATTCTATCCAAAGGATACGTAGAGTTTGGAGATTGATACAAACTATACAAAACAAGACACCAGAGCTCGTCGGATATTGAACGATACGCTTGTGGCAGATCCGTGGTTACGAAGTAGTTTGATCGTGTTGTTACTCACAGTTCTCTGACCAAGTTTTCAAAACTTTCTTAGCAAGCATCTTTAATATTAAACGATTCTTTAGATGTGCAGTATGTAAATTTAATGGAAGATCAAATCGCAAAGATAACAGATTTTAACTTGTTATCTTTAGTAATTTCCTTTTAGTGATTATTTTTATTTAATTGACTCTTTTGTCATTTTGTTATTTTTAATTTGTATATTTTTAGCCTGTGTTATAAATCAATCCATTTTTGTAATTAGTTTTAAAGTTTAAAAACGATGTTTTTAAACATTAATAAATAATAAATTAAGTTTGAGTCAAATTTAATACAATTTCTTGAATTAAATTGCTTAATTTCATTGCTTCAGTTAATTAACGACGATTAGTATTGGATAGGAGCAATAGCAATCTATAAAAATGATTATAAATAATACAAATTGGGTTATCATTTAACGTTATAAATTTAACAGTGAATGAATGCGATATAAATCAATAAATGACGTAAATTTATGTAATTCCTAAAAATAGAATCCTTTTTTTACAAAATATAGATAAAGGAAATTTTATCTCAAGGGGATTGATCATTTATGAAACGAATTATTAATGTAAATCAGACGTGATTTGTATTCCTAAAAGAAATCAAAGTCACTCGATGATTTCTCCAATTACAATAAGAATGGATCCTATTCTTACTTCGTGATAAATTCAATATATGCAAATAGCTGTATTCATCGGAAAGCTGCGCTCCAATTTGTACTTGTAAAAGCTTCACCTTAATAGTTTTCCAGTAGCGCGTCACCGCTGATAGCTGGTCGTTTTAAATTGATCGCAAGCCCCGCGCGTGATATCCATTTCAGTGAGCCGCGATAGAATTTATTACACTTTTCCACTATCATCGAACAGAAGTGGCTTGTCGACAGTATTAAGTATGATTCGAGCGTGATGAAGCGCAATGAAAAGCGGTGTGAAAATATCACTTTTATTATTCTTCCTTATTATATATATATTATCCGTTTTTTTACTTTCTTATAAAAACACCATTGTCTATACGACGATCATTCGCAGATCTCCATTATTGCATCACAAAAGGTGCATCACGACATAAGCCCGTTATATGATACCCCATATGTTCCTTTCCCAGCGTTTAATTAATGATTTTACTACTCGCGTCGTCTCACTTCTCGTCTCGTTTCTCGGCAAAACTTGGAGCAAGCTCCATTTTACGAGGCACGAAACGTGTTTGAGTGAAACGCTTCTACTTCCTAAGAAGCAGACTGCCAAGAATGTGTCTTATCGAGATTCGATAGAGCTACTTCTACGACACATATCTGATAAAATTAAAAGGATTGTAAAAAGAGATACAAATCCGTGAGATATATCAATCAGATTACTTTGTTCACATAAATTGTAATTTTTATTATTTTGCATGTTAATCTATTTAATATAAATAATTACAACTGCCATATAAATAATAAAATAATTTGCAATTATAGAAGATATAATCCAATTGATAGTTTTAAGAAATACAAAATAATTTTGCACATGAAATAATTTAACGAATAAAAGGAAAAAAATTCTGCGTTTTTACTTAACTTTTTTAGCTTAATTCAAATATCGGAAAATCTTTGTGGAATTTATATGAAATCACAAGAGAATATGAAATGGTAGTATTATAGGCAAATTTTACATACAGAAGATATATATATAATTTTCTTGCTGGTAATGCGTGTGGCGAGGTATTCCGGACTGGTATTCCACTGATAATTTTTACGGCTGAAAACGGCGAGCTGAGCTTAAATGGATTATCGCGAGTTTTTACGGATTCGTCGTGTGTGTGCCCAGCGATAGGTAGATAATATAAATTGGCTATGGTTATTAATCGCGACATATAGCAGTGAGCACTCGATATAAACATTTAAGCTAACGATATTATTATGCAAAATTATAATAATCACAATTGTTACGATTGAACATTTGCTATCGGATATTTGCTTCTTTTTTTGATTAATAAAAATACAATTATAATACATTTATTTGTATATTAGACATAGAATCTTTTTAGGAAAAAAAAAGATATTAAATCTTTTTATTCTATTTAAAAGTTATTTTTTTAGTCACTTCAGTATTCATACAAACATGACTATCAACATTCTTCTTATTGAAGTTTTATAAAATAGGAACATATATACTAATTTTCATAAATTATTCATATGTTATACATTATTCATATATTATGTATAATTCTTATTCAGATTATTTAAAAATTTATTATTTTTTAATAAATGAAAAATTATAAAAATTAAAATACTAGAAATTATAAAAATTCACACAAAATTCTTAGATATTAAGACTCGCCTTGAATAAATTTGACTTCTACACTTATTTGTATTATTTTTTATTTTACGAATTTAATTTTCTATAAGAATAAAACTTTGAATTGTTTCAAAGTTTTATAAATACACATTACAGATAATTATATACGTTCTTCGATAAGTCTGCAGTTGACAAGACGACATTGAAATTAAACTTCGGTTTGATACAGTTTGCTTGTGACTCTATAACCATGTCATGGTTTGATATATTGACATTTAAACCTTTTGGATTACGTCTGGAGTTTACAATTTTGATTGCTTTACGTATTGATTATACGAATTGTGCATACTTCTTCGTGTAGTATTTTATATAAATCTACTAAAATATGGAACTATAAAAAAAAACGACGCGATGAAATTTCGTTTTGCAAAAGTTTAATAATGTTGTTGTCATATACTAAAATTCTGAGATTTTTATATTTATTCCAGTTGTAATCTGCATTTGGCAATTATATGAGAAACAGCAAATTGCGCACGATTATCACGCATTTTGTTACATACGTCGAAGGAGGAATTAATGTAAAGTAGAAAATTATGCGGTCTATGGACATTCATGCAATATAATCAGGTAATGCATATGTAAATACTAGAATTCGCGCAATTGACGTGTGTACAAAATGAAATAGGATCATAATTTTATTTTCTGGAAAGTAAGAATTGGAATCAGAAGTTAGAAATTTTAATTATCTGCTCGAATGCTTCTTTAACGTGCATATTCATTACAGCAATATCATTTATTCAAACATTTTCATTGTCATTGAAAATGATGAATTAAACCAATAAATTAAACTAATAAAATTTATTAACGCAGATAATTGTGAATAATGACATTCGTTTAACTAAATATAAATAGAAATGAATTATTATAACACGAGAAATAAACAAACGTACCACAAATATACAATTTTCGCAAATGTCAATCATAATTGCTTCATTTATGCTAATAACAATTTGAATAAATGATTTGTATTTCAATAAATTATTAATAAATCATAATCTTGTTTCTGCTATGGATATAAAAGTTTTTTTAAAATAAAAGATGATGATCACAAAAACGGAATTTACAACAAAATTCCCACTTTGCGTGCTATTTCATTCCGCTACTATTTCGTTTATTTGCAATTGAAACCCTGCTCAACCTTTTGGCTAGTGGATTCGAATATAAAATCGTTGTTACAACGCTACATAGTTTTATTTCCAATTTCCATGTATACATAAATAGGATATCCATTCTAAATCCACTTCCACGATAAGTTTTGTATAGTTTTGCAGGAGAATATTCGTATTTATTTTCGTATTCAATGCAGAATATTTTTCTTATAAAACGCAAAAATTAACTATCTATTACATCCGAAATATCTTGTTACACATGATTTTTAGTATAATGACACAATTAATTTTTTACACAAGTATTTACATTAATAATCTTGTTGTTTTGTTTCGTCGCTATTAATTGTGGTCTTTGAAAAGCGTTCTCAGAAAAATTGAAAACTGAATTTAGCAGGAAGATTGTCTGTACTTTTTTTATCAGGTTAAAGATTAAAACTTTTCTTTCCCTGATTGACTCCTTCACGATCAGCTAACGATTTCTTCTTCATTCTCTTTACGTTTTAGTATGCATCGCCGTTATCGCCATGAACAATTTTGCACTTTAAGATTCCGTGTTAGATATGATAAGTAAGTCTTAAGTAAGATCTCTCATTAGAAATTCAATTTTGAGATTATAACAATTGATAATTTACGAAATTATTCAATATTAGCATTAAAATATATAAATAATATAATCATTAAATTCGTTTTTTCCCATTACGTAATATGAAAAACGTAATATCTCAAACAATACAGTTTTTTTTATGACACTATTAAATTTTCATTTTATTTTTATTTCGAATTGTTTAGTAAGTAATTGTAAACATTTCGGAGTACTTTCATGATTAGTTTGAAAAGTAAAAACAGTAGAAAAAACAATAAAAAATAAATAAAAATTAATCGTACATTTTTAAAGTCTCGCTTTTTCCTGCTCTCGCAGGAATTGCATTTATTTGCTTTCGCTATGGTTTAAATTTGTCGTGGCTATTAATCATATTCTAACGATGCATTCGATATCAGTCATATATTAATTTTCTATTCATACAACGTACATTCATTATTTATCTCGTGCTCTATGATAATCAATTACATGTTATGCATTATTAATGCGACACATCGACAGATTGCTAGAAATGATATAAATATCCATATTACTCACCTCGTGAAATTGTGATAGGCGTACACTTTTTTTACACACATCGAAAAATCATTACGTTCGATGACAGATGTCAGCAATCCGATTATCGTAAAACTGATTTGCTTTATACGGATGGAATACTAAATGCTGTCCACCAGAGTGAAGAGAGCACTGGAATTATAAATACCATTATACATATGTACATGTCTTTATATACGTAATGCGGTGGTACTGTATGAATGATATATGATATTATTGTGCCAAAAGAATACACAATTTGGACACATAAAACTTTTAAATCCATTTTCATATCTGTGTTTTTATCGTGTTTTATTTTTATTATACATATGATAATGGAAGATAAAAAATATAAAGAGAATAGGCAAAAACTCTTTCCATAGCATTAAGATGCAAAAACTTGATCTTGTACTCATCGTATTAAATTTTCACGGATCGGATATTCAACATGTCTAACAGAGAGTTCAAAGGATATTCCGGGATTCGCCAGTTTTACGAGCTTTTTCTCTGTCGCAGCAATATAAAACGTTAGGAACCGAAAAAAGAAGTGCCAATAGAAAAAGATTTTCTTTGGCTTTTCCTGACAAAAACTACTAAATTTGACAAATTGCATTTCTAGTTTTATCAATATTTTAAAGATGCTGTTATCAAGAAAATTTACACAAAATGTATTTTGCGATATACCACAATTGGAATTGACATGTGATTTCAAGCATTTGATTATTGTGCGAAATATCACTTTGCAAATGTCATGTTAAGTTGACATTCGCTTTTGAAATTGTACGTATAGTTATCACGTTGGACAGTCAAAGGTAGACGCGCGTCATTCAAAGTTCACGCTTAGAGGAAGCCGCGCACATTTGAATCTCATCGGATCAACAGGTATATGTTTACTACTATTTAGTCTCTATATAGAGAGAATTTTAAATAATGCATTAGACATAAATAATGCGTTATCTTGCATACGAGTATACAATAAAAAAAGGTTCCAACGTCAGCGTATTATATTTAATATGATTCCATATTGTTTTATTAAATATATTATAAAAATTATTTAATATTAGAAGATAATGATTGATTACTTACTGTGAACGTTAAAACCACTGTGCTTTAGTGCTTTAATACTAAATAATTTACAAATATTAAATAGACTATTATTAAATCAGATTTTTGTGAGAAATATTCATTAACCATATTCAAAATTAATTTAATAACATTTACTTTTCTCTCTGTTTTAAATCGATTATTATATTATAGAATAAATTCCACTGATTAATTCCTTTCTTATTTAAAAAGACTTTTAGAAAAAAATTAAGAATAAAAAAATGCATTGTGCAATAAAAAAAACAATTGTAAATATCGCAAAAATGTTGATGTTATTTACTTAAAAAAATTAAAATTAAAATTAATCCAGAAAATCATTCGCCGCAAAGTTTGGTGCAATCACTGAACTGGAAATAGCGAGCAGAACGAGTGAGAAGACTATTTCACTTCGAGTGCAATCGTACGCAGTTCACAGGGGACGCATCCTTACCACTTCTTGTTTTTTCACTCACGGACTGTTTCGAGCGAACCTCTACGAAACTTTTAACATGCTCGACAACCTCGTTTTCAACCGGAAAAAAAACTTTCGTACGCATTAATTTCTGCCAGGCTTATTTATGTTCTTGGTTCTTCCTGCGTTATGACGACATAACGGAAGTCGCGATGGAAAGAAACGCGGCAAATGGTGCGAGCAATGGGAAAAAACGCGGAGCTCTCTTTCATCGAGTTCTCTTCTGAATTCTCAACGAGTAGTCAGAAAGAGGAAATGAAGAAAAGGGGAGTAACATCATCGCTACAAATTATAAGACATAAGTAGTAATAATCACGTACTATTTTCAGTTGAAAATTCGCTTTTGTTTTATCGAGAAACAAGCGGAAGAAATACAAACTTATAAACTTTATAATTATACAGTTTTTAATAATATCGGATTAATAATAATAATAAAGTTTCTGTCGATCGTTATGATATAGAGTTAATGAAAACGATAATAATTTTGTTCCTAATTTTTAAAAATCGAATGAAATTTTTCTTTTGTTATAAAATTTCTTCCTAAAACCTATATTGCATATATTTTGTTTTTAATAAAAATGTAATTTATACGGCATTACAAATAACAGATAAATAATCTCATAAAATTCTAATCTAGGAATGATCAAACGTTGTGTCTGTCACCCGTAACTTAGAAAACAATTACGCTCACCGTTCAAAATGCAATTTCAACGCGCGCATACGCTCAAACACGCGCGAAAGAGCAAATCTATTTGGAATTGCGTTCTGCGTTTATTCAGGAATGGAAATAATGCCGTGGTCGCTGCATCGTATCGTGATATGCGATGTATGGCAATAGTTTACATAAATTTAAATCGTATTTTTAGGCGGTGTAGTCTGAATAGATTTAGAGGCTTCTATCATGCATGTATATTTACATTCTAAATAAAATTCTAAAATATTATCACTTTTAATCAGTTTTATATCTATGTTTTATCTTTACGAGACGTATACGATGTATATACTGAAAAATATTTGCAATAAATATCACGCAGGAAAGATCTGACTGTAAACGTTTCATTTGTTAATTCGTATAACATACGAGTATACAACGGGCGAATTGTAAACATGAAGAAAAGCAACAATATTGAATAATTAATTTACTACACAAATTGACTGGTATCATAGAAAATATTCTATTTAATGTCAAATAAATACGTTTCGTAATTAATTTCTTTGTACTTATACTTTATGCAGCATATAAATGCAATTACTATATATAACAGATATATTATCGTAATATGAATTAATCACGTAAAACGTGACAATGTGTAACAACCAACGTCATGTTTATTTAATTACATTACACGTATTATCAGGTTGAATATTGAATTCATGTGTTGTACATTATTGAAAAATAGTAGCACTATCTATTTCCTCTTTCCGTTGAGTATATCGTTTAAGGCATTGATAGTTTATATTTATCAACAAATTGTGATATTGCCAGCGTCGTAAAGTATGCGTGGAACCACAATTTTTAACACTCGAAAAACAATTTGGAGAGATCATTAATATAATAATGCATTGTCTGGACAATTAGTTTTGTGACTCTGTTTATATTTTTTTCTAAAACATGTCTAATAAAATGGACAAGTCTAATGTCTAAATAAAAATAATAAAAATATTTATTATTTTCATTAGTGTAAAAATAAATTAAGTTAACACTATTAATAATCATCAATTAAAAATATAATGGAAATTAAAATATAATAAAATTAAGATTTATACAGAAATTCCGAGCAGAGAGTTACGCCTGTTTATCCAAAACTTGATGTCCTGTAACACGTTATGGTGGCGTTGTCAGCTCACGATTCATTCCGCCGACGTCTGTCCTGTTCAAATAGCTGAAGTTACTTGCACGTACGTATACGACAATGCGTGAACACGAGCGTGGAGAACGGTCCCATTATTTATCGGTGGAACTTCCCGGAATACGACACCTTTGGGAAAGTCCGATCGAATCGTGTGCTCCTTCTCTCTCTTTGAGTTTCTATTTTCCTGCCAGGATGAAAGATGTCCGCCACGACGTAAATTTTACACGTCAACGATACGAGAGCTTAGATATATATATATATTTTGGTAATCTCACTGAATTGTGATGTATCATAAGTTATACGATTTGCGCATAAAAATATTATGCAGTACGAAAATATATGATTCAGAAGAGAAAGCAGTTTAGAGAGAGATATCTGCGGATACATAACGTATTTGTTACATCTAAAGCTTTCTTTATGCAACTTTTTTTCTGTTATTAAATATTTTATAATAAACATACGTTAAATATTTTCTTTACTTTTTAACAACTTATATTATATAAAGACATATATCGTAGAGTTTTATAAAAGTCATCATGCGTTAGCAATACCATAGAAAAATACGGGATAGATCGGATGAAGTTTTACGCTTTTTGTACAACAGGCACATCGCTTAAAGTTTCGCACCCGCACAAACAAGCGAATTTATTCTTTTACGTCTTTTACGACATTGCAGGCACCCTCTACGCCACCTTTAGATTTTACTTGTTACCATAGCCGTCAATCTCTTCGTCGTGTATATATATTCCCTTCGATCGTAACCACACGGTTGTACAACCACCAAATTGCTGAAACAACAGCTCCCGGATATACGAAAGAGACGGTTTCTGATAGGAGCTGCTTATCCGAAGAGTAGCTCAAATCCGTGTACTGAAATAATAGAACGGGGCACTAATCTTATTCCTCCGTTATGCTACTCCTGCAATTTTCTATCTAAAACTGATTTTCAACAATATTAAAATATTATCTTACGTCAATTCAGTTAGTGCTTCATAGCGCGATTTATTTGAAAGTTATATCTATAAAAATAAGAGCCATAACAATATAGTATCGCGAATAGTATCTCTTTATTCTTTGAGTAAGTTCACAGGGTTTTCTAGAAATATCCGAAGTATAAGTGAAAAAAGAATGTAAAAAAGGAAATAAGAAATCTATGAGCTGTAGGCAAAATATACGAAGTTATATAAAATCACAGGAAAAAAAATATAAAAAGTTTGATAGCGACGTCCAACATGTGGATGATAATCAATAAACTCTTGAAGTTATCGATCCGTAAACACCGCAATATCATATTTCTTATTGGTATTATGTTCTATTTATCATTGAATGAGAGAAGAGCTTGCTCATTTGTATTTAAAAATATTCAGATATTCTTTATTATTTTATAATGGAAATAAAGCAAATCTCGTAATACTAACGTAATCAGCTCCTTTCCATGCATAACGATGCGTAAGAAAAGAAACCGCGATTACTCATGCGGTTGAACTTGCATGTCTGACTAAATCCGCGTTTTACTACTTCCGTTGTCGGTGTAGCATGAAAACGTCATAAAAACTGTTGCCTTATTTTTCTCTTCGGTTTATCTGTTTACCTGTGTAACTCTGTTAACATAACATCATAATACAAGCTTGTCAGTTATAAATATAAACAGATAATAGAGAAAACGAATGCAAAGATGCGATAATGGTATCAAAACTGAGAGAATTTTACTACATGTTTAAGATATATATAAAAAAGTACTAGAAAAATCTTCGAAATAATTAATTGAAATAGTTACTTCTATACTTCTTAATTAATATTTAAAAAGTAATAGAATGAGAAAAAAGCACTAATTGTTAATTGCCATTTACTGGTCGTTTTAATCAAAGCAATAATTCGAGCACACGTATATTCAACGTTCGCTCGATCAGCTTGATTCTTCCAATTACGAAGATCAGTTTGCGCAATCCACTTTAATCATTATAAATTCCCGCTGCCATTTATTTACTCCCGCACGTAGGAATTTTCGTCATTGCAATTGACACGCATTCTTAATTATTTGCCCCATATTTTGCTGACGCTCTGATATACTGAAATCGATTATATACTCCATATATGTATTCGATATGCATAATTGGCACTCCCAAGACACCTTCTACTAAATTGATGCCGATATTTGACACGTGTAATCCCTAGCTCTCGCAGCCATTCCATTTACAACATCGATCGAAGACTACATTCGTTTGATTGATTTAACATAAAACATAAAATGATTAAAATAGTTCACAAAATGAGATAATTGTTTAAATAAAAAGAGACATTGTAATGTAACTATCTAAATGTAATGGAATGACTGAAAGAGCTAGAGATTTTACACGTGTAAATAGTGGGCACCTCTTATATTTTTACAGAATTTAGTTTCTTCGGGTCTATTTGAATTTTTCATAAAATCCAAATAGACCTCAAAGAATCAAATAGAAAAAAACATCCATCACTTTACCATCACATTAAGATAGTTACAGCATAATGTCTCTTTTTAAAATTTTTTTGTGAATTATCTTAATAATTTCAAACGTGTTTTATATTAAACATGAATTTTTAAATAAATGATTGTTTGTAATATTATGGACTTGAATATAATTAAAAAAATAACAAAATACACAAAAAACAAAATGAGATTTTTATCTACTTTACCACTTTTTTCTGTAAAGGATATACATTCAGAAAATCGGTAAATGATATTTTATACATCGTAGTTCTCGTCTTACGAATATATGAAATCTATTTCCATACATGAATCGTCTATATACCATGAAGAGAATTTTGAATGTATTGAGATATTATTATCTAGATTCAGAAGTTTCTTTTCATGAACACGTTCTTTTAGTAATATTCTTGCTTTGATCCTGTGAATATTTACTACTAGTACTTCTTTTCTCGAGTCGCGGATGCCTCTAAAGATTTTGAAATCATTTTAAAATAACCGCAAAAATTTTTAACAAAAAATAACGCTCTACAATATTTTTCGTTAAAAGTCCTGGGCTTATATTACTCACTTATTAGAGGATCCAATATAAAAATATTGATAAAGTTTACATTTAATCGTGTCTCAGTAAAAATTTAGTTTGTGAGATTTACTTCTTCTCAAAATAGAAGAATAACATTTTAAGCATTAATTAATTTACATCTTAAAATATAAATTCGAATTTTAAAATACATTAAACTTGACATTAAAAATTATAAAGAGAAAAACTTTAATATACTATATAATAGATAAATATTAATTGTCAGCAAAAAGATCGCGTCATGGCGCCAACTTCGCAATTTCAATATTTACTTAAGAACAAATTAAAAATCTTTTGTAAGAAATATGTTAATTATAATAAGAATTTTAAGTGGTCTCATATTATTACCTTTTCCTCTAGTATTCAAATATGTTAAAAATAAATTGCTTTTAATCTCATTCATAAATCGTTCTTTTAAATTATCCATGTAATCTAACGAAACATAATGTACAATATTTATTTAATTAATTAAACACGCTATTTTCATAACACATCGACCTCATTATTCATTCTTGATTTATGTTGAATTCTGGAAACCCAGATACGTTTTACAGAGATAATACGCGAGAATATAGCGCGCCGATGTTCGAGTTACATGTTCGTCCAACATAATCCGCAAAAACTAACCCATTTGTAAGCTGTGAGCTTAGTATATTGCACAAATAATACAAAATATTCATAACTCTTGGGTCGTAACAACATAAATGACGAAGGGCATAGCAAAAATCTATCGACCAAAAAGATATTCAGCCGGTGGCACTCATCATTTATCGTTAACACTTCGTTAACGCGTGGTTCAATCCGTTTACGCGCTTTTAAACCATCAAGCGATGCATTACGGGGCCGGGAAAGTGCGCGAGCACTCAAGAAAAGCAGATTGGATGTTCGTAAAATTTATGACGCTGACTCGACGCAAACGGCATAACCGTTTTCCGCCAGACTATCACGCGATCCCACGCGTCGCTCTTCAACCTTTTCACGGATATGACGATTCGCGCGAATGTCTTGTTCACGGAAGCATCTGTTTCGCACTCAGGATATCCTGAATACGTGCGAAACGAGAATTTATCGTTGTTTTTTTCCCTCTCGACCTGTCCCAACAATGTCCCGCGCGTGTCCCATTTTAACACTTATCGTGAGTAACACCTGAATACGGAATACCGCGCTACGTTCGTTAAGAGCCTCGCTTTTCATTTGTAAATCGCGACGTTTTTTCACCACAATGCTGTCAGATAACAGTCATCCCGAGCAGTGACGTGTACTTTTCGACGACATTTCCTCTCGACTTGAATGAAAAGCGTAACGCAAAAATCTGTGCCATGTATAAACGTGACGTGTTCGCGTGGGACATGAACGTGCATGTGAGAGAATAGAATTTTATGATACGTCCGCAGTTTCCGAAGAAATTGCGTACTAAGAATAAAATAGATTTACTAATTTAAGTCTCGCTATGTATTCACTGAATCTAACATTGTATTTCTCGATTATCATTACGCACTTATGCGATATGTCTGCTTACACTATTGAAAGAGATATGAAATTTATCCGCTCGAGAAATTCTCCTTTATATTCCACGGGGAAAAATGTTCGTCAAATACTTTTGTTTCATATATCTCATTACTTCTAACAACGCTTTAAAGAGGAAATTTCGAATTTATTTCCTTTTGTCGTTTCCATGTCGATTGTCCCAGGAACACAAAGAAAAGGATACACACAAAGGCGTACGGCGCTATGCCATAAAAATGGCGCTACGAGAAACAGCTATCTAGACTGTTTCAATTCCGCATCCGTTTGATTCTTTATTTTATCGATTGAAACTTTTTTCTCGTGCACGCTGAAGGCTCAAAAAAATTTTTTTACATGTATCATTTTGCACAAACAAATGGGATGTGTGTTTTATATGAAAGGATGTGCTTATTCTCATTCTCTCGTCTCAGAACTTCGCTCGTTTATCAGTCTGCTCGACCCGTTACTCAGTGAACTCGTAAATCTCACGATTACAGATCGTTGACCGCCGCATAACGTGGATTTGAAAAATTCCGCTCACAGTTACAAGTCCATCAGCAAAATTACTAAATGCTTATTTAATCTGACAACGCGCGTACATTATTCCTGCGGCAACACATATTGTACCGTTAATAGAAGAGAATGTTTGCGAGTTATTCTGTATTCATTTTGGTAGTATACAAAACATTTCGCATTTATTTTTATTTCAATTTATTGCAATTTTTTGCAAATTAAAAAATATATATACAGAGCGGCCCATTTTAATCAATGCAGTCAATTTTCTCCAAAATTATTGATTATACGAACAAATACTTTAGAAAAGTGGAAGGGTTTCGAAGGGGACGTATTTTGGTTACATTGTTTTTTTTCTAGGTGAAAAAAGATCTCTCTACTCTTTTTAATGTAATTATGTTTTTTTTACAGATAATTCCTTTAATACATATAAAATTAAGACAAAAATAAAAAAAAATCAAAATGATTTACGAGATATTTTATATTTAATTCTGACATATGTTGATGTGAAATGTTAAGTATCTCGTAAACTATTAATTTTTTTATGTTCCAAAAAAAAATTTGATATTTAATAAATTTAGTAATTAAGAGACTTTATACATATATTAATAAAGCATTTTATATTCAATTAGCTTAAAGAATAAAAAATGCTTCAAAATTAAAATTAGAAAAAAAAATTAAAAAATCCGTTTTCTTGGAAAGAAAATTACTAAAAAGTTAGATAGGTCATACTTATTCTTTTGATTTATTTGCCTGAGACTATGAATTTTTTGACGGGATGTCAAAAAACGTTCCTCGCTCAATTTTAATTTAGCGGAATAAGTCAAGAGCAAACGAACACGCAGAGTTTCGTTACCGCGCATTCGCAGTTGGCAACTGTCTGCACACTTGTATGTGTTATCAGCCACGATTCTACTGCGCATATGGTTTCTAGAAAGCGGTTTAACACTACACATCACGGCAGCTGAAATTTTTCGCTAGCTTCTGGTTCCTTCCGCCTTCCAAAGGAAGTAGTAGGAAACAATTGCAAGACCGCTTCTCTGGTTCCATTGTCTAACAACAATGTAATCACCTCATATAGTCAGTGAAATTTGCGCATTTTTATTTTTTGAAGTAAAAACACATTAGACAACATTTTTATACATATAACTTGTTATACATATAAGTATATATATATATATATATATATATATATATATACATGTATAAAATAATATATAATGTTTCCTGAATTAAATCATCAAACTTAAAAATATGTGAATTTAGGATCTTAAAACAAACAAAATTTTCCTCTAGAAGAACTATAGCAATAAATAATGTCAAAATGATTTAGGTTCATTCCCTCTATTAATTTACAATAATCAAAAGATAATTATTAAATATTTTGTTTTAAAATGATGAATTCTAATCCTGAAACAAGCACTTAGATAAGAAAATGAGTTGAATTGTGCATCTGTAATTTCTTTGCACGCTTGCATTATTTTCTGTTTTAATAATTGAAAGTCATTAACAATAAGAGATATTTCATTTCACTCCTATAAAATATTGCTTCGGCCGGGAGTCGAACTCGGATTTCTTGCATTCCGTACGAGCGTCCTAAGCCTTTAGACCGAGGCAATGTTTTTCGCAATAAATTTATTATCGTTTTTTAAAATTAATTTAGGAAATTTGGGGGGATTATTAATATTTCAGATTGATTGCGTTGAAAGTCCGACAATCATATCGGCACGCAATTATCATTTCTGAAATTAATTCATTTATATGAATATATATATAGTAGTTCAACATCTTAACATTCAGACCGTAGTGGCGCTTCGTATTTAAAGTAATGTATTTAACATAAACAGTTTTGTTTCCAATCTTATTGTACATATTTTAAATTTGGTGGTTTATAATTATATATCCTATATAATTTACTTAAATCTTCTAAATATCAGATTTTGAACTAAAATTTTCTTATTTAAATGACTTGTTTAACTTTATGTAGTACCAATTTATACATATATTTTTTACGTGTTATACGAAAAATGAATTTTTTTCACATTTCATGACATGATCATTTTGAATTTTTATTTAAAATTTAAATTAATATTGTAGAATGAAAAATAAATAATAATTCTTCTCGACGCTTTTATTTAAAAAATAGCCTCACAAATTAACTCAAATTGATCATTAAATGTCGATCTGACACTTCATCAGTTTATATTGAATAAGATTTATAGTAACAATAGTTTTTCAAAAAAATATAACTTTCGTAATAAGAATTTTAAAATTCTATGCAGATTATATCCGACCTACATTCGTTCATTGTTCGAATAGTTTTTTTTATACGATAGAGTACCATGTATGAAATATTGCTCTTCTAGAAAAATCTATTTTGGAGCATCATGTTTTCGATACACAATAGTCAAACGCTCTATCCAGATATTCATTTCACTGAAATGCAACAATGCCGTAGTCATTGAATAAATCCAATAAAATGAATGTATAAACAGTGTAACTATCAAAGAGTTATTTAAAACAAATACATACTCATGCGATCTCTCGATAATTTTATAATTTACTATGGATCTGATTGAGACAGATGTGTTTGGCGGTACAAGTATTTACTAATCTATAGTTACTTTGAGACTGAGGATTATTATACAATTTATATAAAATAGCTTTCATCTGAGAGTTTGTGGTAGAATATTTCGGATCATCCAAACAATGGCTGCATCCAGAATTCTCGAAATATGCAACATTAAACGTGAAAGAGGGAAACTATGCAAAGCGAAATAATGGCGCTGACAAACACAAAGTTAAATTGTAATTGTGTTTATATGTGATACAGATTTCCGATTCTTTCGTGCTACGACAGATACATTTCTATTTACACGTACTTACTTGTACAGTAAATATTTCGTGACAGTATTTTGTCCTCGTGATAAAAGCAAGAAGATGTTTCTCAAGCGCGCTCACTACAGTGTTCTTCCTTTGATATCTCCAAGATTCCTCAACAATACGTCATATCTACCACAAATATTTTCCCGTAGCTATGTGATCTGATTCGAGTCTTCCCTCATATCATCATTCTCGAACTTCGAATGCGTTGATCGCTTTTTACAAATAAATTCCGCAATCGTGGTTCGTGCTCTATTACGTTCATTTCCGAAATATGTGTCAAAGGTATAATTGTTTTTGATGATGTAATGTAATTCAGAGATCAGAAAGCCTAAATTTATTGAATTTAATCACAGCAAATATTTTATAGTAATTATATAAAAAAATATATTGTCTTTATTATCTTATAATTGTCATAAATAAACTTTTATTTTTAATCTTATAAATTTTGATAAACATAGATATTATATTACATAAGGTTAATTAAGGTTATAGATTTAGTATTCCGACAAAATAGGCTTTCTGCTTCCTGTGAATCATAATTCGTAATAGATGCAATATATTATATTTAATCCTCCATATGCGATCCAGTTTTTTTTGCACAAGTAAAATTTTACTCTCTTTATCAAAAAATTAAGAAGCGAATTAAATAAAGCTTTTAACATTTAAGTTAAAACCGATTTAATAGTATATTTAATACAATAGAGATGTTGAAAAATATAAACCTAAACCTTTTCATAAAAAAAATTGAAAATTTTGTGAAAATAGTAAAAAAATTTGAGTTAGACAAAAAACCTAGATTGTAAACAAAGTAAAAATATTATTGCAGACAGGGTTAATTCTGCATGTAATTAATGCAAGAACTGAGCACAATGGAATTAAAGTAATTGCATAGCACTAGGTAGGTATCTAATTTTCAAAATTACGTTAACATCAAAGCATAGCTAGAATTTCTTGGTGACTCGAAATCTTTGAAGACCTCTGTTTCCAATCTCTGATTCCTAACTCGTAGTCTTTCCAAGATATCTAAATGTCCTTTTGAAACATCGCGGTAGTCTCCACCAACGTAAACACGTCAACAAGGAAGTCCGAGTATGGCCGCGAGGCGAAACGAATAGGGATAACAAATGGTTATTTCGCGCGTAACTAACGACTCTTCTTTTTGTCGCGCGGCCGCTCCTAACCGAGAATCAGCGAAAAAAAAGGAAGGTAGAACGTTTCACGGAGCTGAATTCGGCGACACTTTTATGGATATCTTCTGCAGTAAGATTTTTTTCAGATTGCTGCTTTTATGAAAAGAGATGTATGAGAGGCTCGCAAGTGCCTTACCGTCGACAATGACGAATTGACGGAGTGTTGTGCACAACACGTTTCTCTCCTTTAGAAGAAAAATTCTACTATCAAACGAACATTTCTATACGATCTATTTTTATAGACGGTTACGAGATATCTCTCTTGGTAACGTTAGTGCACTTGTCGATATGTCGCGTCGGCAAAACGTAAAAGATGATCGTTGTCGACACAGATGGAGATCGCGGGAGATATGGCGCTTTTATTTTAAAACGAATCTTGCTTTTTGCTCATGATATGAACGAGTTTTAATTACACACGATATGAGTCGCAGCAACATACAGATATCATACGTTGATATCATACGTTGATATCTCGTTTGATATATCGCATCGATTTCAATCGTAAAATATCATTGCGCAAAAGTACATATTGAGGTGTAAATAATAGAAATGCCTCGTACTTGAAACAAATATCGCATAAGAGATATTTTTCAACAAAAATTTGATACATGCATAAGATATTTTGGAAAATTAAAGATATTTTGCGTAATAGGTACAAAAAAGGAGCTTTTGCAAAAATTAAATTATCAAATGTAATTATGATCACAATTAGAAAATCATTTAACATTGAGAAGAGAGGAAAAGAGATTTAGAGGTTGACAAATAAAATAATAAAAGTAAATAGTAATAAATTTTTACATTCCTGTTTGTTAATTTTAAAATTTTGTTTGTGATAAAGTCCTAATTTAAGGATTATTTTTAGATTTAGATTTTTAATATAAAAACTCAAGATTTGTGCAAAAATAGATAATAATTTAATTAAATTTAATAAAATTATTATCAAAAAGACAGTGATCAAAATAATTTAAAAAATATATTCTCCTATTCTTTTATTAAACTCTTTTGAAATAATCTGCATAGGAGACTATTAATATAAATCGACAATAAATATGCATGTTAAAATTTTAAATCAAAAGCACTAGCATGAATTAATATTCGTACATTATTAAGCGAGTAACAATATTACGATTTTATGTACATTTACCGCATGATATGCATGTAACTCAATGGAATAAAATTATTTTAATAGGATATTCGTTGTAATTTAATGAGATACGTATAAGGATCATCAAAAATAAATTATTAATCAGAAGTTAATTTTCAACACGATAAACTTGATAATATAATGACAAAGAATGAAAGTTTGTGAAACCTAAAATCGATCGAGCGTGACCATATCGCACGAACTGTAATATATTCCGATTCAGCATGATGGCTCCAAGAAGAGCGAAAGAATATATCCCCTAAAAATCCATGGACGGCGATATATCTCAGCTATAGAAAAGCCACTGAGAGATAATAAAAAAGACTTACTGCACGGTTTCGTCTCTCACCATTAGAGCTAACGATCGTGAATCGTTACATAGGTACGCCGATCGAACCACACTAGAATGCACTCCGCGGAGTAGTATATCTCGCGTATAGTCAACCATTGTGATAGTAGTTCTGAGTTCAATGTTCAATCGCTTACTCACGTGATAGAAACGATAGCAGTAAAACTTTATAAGAACGATAGTAAGAGGTGACAATATCGTTTGATCATAAAAAAAAAAAGTTAATTTTACTATCTAAATGCATCTCGATGCGACTAAATCGTTGAGTTGCTCGATGAGTTTTGTTCCGTTCCGTCGTTATGGATAGATGCTAGTTTCTGACATAATAAAACCATTTTCGACTTAATTCCTGTCCTCCTAGTTGCAGAGAACTCTGTTCGACCGTCGCGTTCGTCTGTACTTTCGCTTTGCTACTACTATTGGCCAAGTGACTACGAGTGAACGGTGTCTCAGCCGGTGAAGTTCTTAGAGAGGAGCTACCGTGCTGTCTTGGTACCGCAGTGATATGAATCGGTCCCTCCAACGAACTTACTTACGCGACTTATCAGTGCTGCTCTTATCTGTTCCGTGTCGCTCAACTATAACGAAGTTACGGACTCTCTAAGGAAAACGGTGAACTGCGTTCGTTTTGCAATTTCTTCCTCCATTACATTATATCTATCTTGTCACCTAGTTGTAGGTACAGACGTTCTTTATATTGGAATTGTATAACACACACAATTAGATAGAATTGTTCTATGTTAGCAGTAGAATAAAATGAATGAGAAACAGCGAAATTTAATACTTTATCAAGATGACACGACAGAACTATAATCCAATTTTTTTTCTATTGAAATCAATTAATTTTACATTGTTTAAATGTAAATCTAAAAAATAAGAAACAGAATAAGAGTAATATGAAGATTAAAAAGACTTTGGCGACGAAGGCACCGTAAATAAGATATAAAATCGAAAACATATGGTATCTTCATTTTTTCGTTAAAACATATGCAGAAGCAATATTGAAAAGTTCGTGAAGCCCGAATAACTTTAAGCATATCTGCGTTAGTATAACATAAAGCGGGAAAAGCTGACATCATCAGGAAGTTAGAATATTCTACTTTGTCACGCCGCTTGAATATTCCGTAGACTTCATGTAAGACCAACATTGTTTTCGCAAATGATATACCGTACAACCCCAAACGAGAAGAACTTTTGAAAGTTTGAATATATCCTACAGAAGAAGTGTATAATGCGCACTTGGAATGAAACTTTTGAATTCATTTTACAACAGTTTCATCTTATGTTTCCACAGACTTGGTCTAGATCTGAAGCAATGAAGCTATTAATATGTTCACATTTGCTATAATAATCTACAATATTATTTACGCGATATTGTCCTGAAAAAATTCAGGATTAAATGTAAATGAAAAAAATAATCCTAACAGACGATAGATACATGAATATCAAACACATTTTTATATTATATACTACAAATAAAACAGAGCGACAAATTTTGATTAACATTTTATTTCTCAAGTAAAAGTATTTGTTGTAGGAACTTTTTAAGACTTTTTATATTAAAAAGGAATACGCTTTTCCAAAAATTATATCATCTTTTAGCTTTTAGAAACTTCATGAATTACTTATGTAATAACGCAAATTAGTAAGATATAGTTGTAAAAAATTTAGATATGTTTTTATAATATGTGATAAAAATAAATGTGATATATGAAGTTGTTTATGGATAATTTTAAGTAATATATTGAAATAATAATACTTATTGACAATATTCTTTAATGTTAAAGAATTACACTGATTTATAAGATTTCTGTTTCTTAACAACTAAATGGTGATTTTATATATTTAGTCCATAAAATAAAAGAAAAGTTGTAAATTATTTCAATTTGTAGAGTTTTTTAAAAAAGTGAAGTCTTTAATTTTTCAAAATATGTGGGTGACGGAATTTTTTATCCTTATATTCTTTTTTAGTAGTTAAAAGAATATAAGAATCAAATGTTAAAAACTTTGTTAGTAAAGTACTAAAAAATAAATCAATACAATCGGTTTAATGATCTATATTTACACTAATGAAAGATTCCATGATTTAAGCGCTATCCTTGCTTACTTTGTGCATTTCTGAAATTTACGACTATCATGAACAATAGGTAATCTCATTCAATTCATTAAAATTTTCTACACTGTTACGCGCAGCTTTGTCAATTTATCGTCTATTTGCAATTATCAATGTAAATTACTATTACACTGAAACCAGCGCTCGAGCTGGTGTGTTAAACTAATAACATACCGTTAAAATGAAAATATTGTGAAACTAGTGTTCTATCATTATTAGCTAATATTTCGTAGCTGTCCGTTTAGTTGCTATTTGGAGAGAAGTTTTGAATTTACCTCGCGTGTTACTTTAATGAAACAACGACGCGATGTTTGCTCGTGTAATTGCAGGAAACGAAGCTGCTCGCCTTTATTCGCCGATAGCAGGCACGTGTGCGTAAAGTATATGACGTATTGATCGTGCGAAAGCTGTTCATAGAGAATGCAAAAGCATGTGTGTTGTATATTGGTCTATATATGCATATAGTACAGAATATGTACATACATAGTATGTGAGACCGTTTCCATTCCATTCGCTTTTCTATCCAAGCGTGAAAACGAGAAAGCTGGCAAGTCAACATTATTTATTGATTGTACACCAAGTAAATTAAATTGAAGGCTCGAGTGCAACAACCAAGCGAGCTCAGTTTTCTCGATAAACAAGTTAGTTGCCATTTGTTCTGAATGAATGGTAGCCTACTGAATGCAAAAAAGTTTGAATGCTAACAATAATTTAACAGATATGATGAAAAAGACAGAGAGAAAGAAGACTGTGGACAGTTTTCATATTGAGTATAACCACTCGACAGCTGATTTTCCTAATAATCGAAATATATTGTAAATGCAGATATCGAAAGCTACGTTCAGCAGAGAAAACTAATTAGTGAGCGCTAAGTGATTCTTTTATATGATTGGATCTTATCTTTAGTTCTTCGCTGGATTTACATGGAAATAATCACATTAAAAAATCACTAAACACATTCACTGATTAGTTTTCTCTGCTGAACACAGCCAATGTATCCTATATTTATTTCATTTATCACTGTGTGAAATTAAGAACAATATTCTATAAAATCTTTTACGAATAGATATTTTAATATACTGCACTTTATTTGCATCGGATAAGCAATAAGCTATTGTATTATACGGAAAGGATTGTTAGCGATATAAAAGCATATATGCCAGCTGCATCTTTGCTTTAATATATGCAAACGAATAGCAGGAGTCTAAAGCAGCAGTGCGAATAATAAATTCGAATACATGAATAGAGCGAGCTCTAACATTGGGATAGTGTCTGTCAAATTATTATTGAAAAGAACTGGAGGAGTCCTTGCAAAGGTGTGAATGAAGAAAAGAATTTCCAGCACTGAGCAGGAAATTAATGTACCTTGGATTTATTTTTTAATTACAAAATAATTCCAGTATCTACGCCGCGCGAGGATTTACGCGCAGAAGAAATAGAAGGAGTTGAAGTAATGTGTATGCAACTGTTCTGTTTTATATATATATATATATATATATATGCCTTTATATTATATATATTAGTATTGTGTTGTGATTTCAGTTTCCTACTGTTAATATTGATAAAATTACTGTCAGTTAAATCGATTTGTCAATGTGAATTCATATATCATAATCCATATAAAATGATTATTGTAAAAATTGCAAAGGATTTAATAATACTTGGTGATACATAAGTATAAGGAGTAAAGAATAGAATACAGTAAAATACAAGTGCTTATAGTTCTTATATTCTTTGTTTAGTTTAATATCTTATATATCCTGTACACCTGTTTGGGATATACGGTATTTTTAGCGGACGAGATTTATGCCCAAAGCATACAGATTGGATTCAGTGCAGTAAATGCAATAAATGCATTACATAAAATATGTACGTCATGTCATAACACTTGTAACATATGTAAAAGATTGTAATTTATATTATCTCTTACTGTGTATGCGTACATATACATATTTATCATTCTTATTATTTAATAAAACTTTGTAAACATATTTTATAAGTTATTGTGTCATTTTACATCTTATTTATAAGCATTATTTGTAAATTTTTCATGGGCTGTACTTCCTAAAAATATCATCCACTCTTCTTATAAATACTCATGCGTATATCTCACCTCTGCAGGATATATAGCAAAAACACAAAAGTTTCAAGTCCTCTTTTTAGTACAAAAAATAAATATTTCTGATTTTTAATATTTTTTTCATAGTAGTAAACAATATAAAGTATACTTGCATAGTTCATTTACTTTAAACATAGTAAATAATATTTAGGCTCAGTTTCACAACTTAGGCCCAGTTTCACAGTTAACTCTTAATCAAGGTTCAACTTGTTTTTTATGTCTTTCCAATTCTAGAATTGGAAAGAGACAATGAATAAGTTGAACCTCGGTTAAGAGTTAACCATGAGTTGTGAAACTGGACCTTACAGTTAACTCTTAACCGAGGTTCAACCACAGACTTCTATAAATAGACTGTCGACTTCGCCTCCATGTTTGAAGACAGTGCTGGGCAGCGCCATATATGTGTTCACTTACTCTCATATGTATAAATCACACGGATAATAATGTTAGTGTTTTCATATAAATTTACGTGATATTTTCAAACATGATGCACACATACGCATATGTGAATTGAATAAAGACAATTTGGAAACAAGAATAGATAGGATCAGGTTAATCTCTTTCTATCATTTATTGAGTCAGCAGTTATAGAAGTCTGTGGATTCAATTTATTTTTCCTGTCTTTCTAATTCTAAAATTGGAAAGAGATGAGGAGTATGTTGAACTTCGGTTAAGAGTATCCATGAATTGTGGAACTGGGCCTTAATAGATTAAGTTTTTGTTAGGTGCAGCGCTATACCGGAATTATCCTACCAAAATCTAATATCGCCGAAGGTATTCTAGCGCTCGTTAGCTACCTTCTTGTTTTTCAATTCCTCACCCGCGATTGTGCACGATTTGCAGTATTAATGGGCGATTTGATCTTACAATTAAACGGGTTATCTAATTCTTCGATAATCAATACGCCGTTAATTATCGGTTTGATTTATAATTAAGCTTGTAACCAGATAATAAATGCCAAAATGCATCGATCGTGTCCAATTCAGGATGTGGTAAATAATACGATGCTCGAACTGTGTATGTTCATAAATTCAACTATCTTTCGGATTTTTTGTTTTGAAAAGCGTTCTTTTTCAGCACATATATCTCCCATTTAGAGAATAAATATGTTATATACAAATATGTTACTATAATTCCTGCAATATTTTTTATCACAAGTCTCACGATTGTGTATGCTTTACCGTTGCTACTATATAGGTATCTGGTTAAACTAGCATAACTGGCATAACTGTAAAATATAATAAATTATGAATTGTAATTATATAACTTAGTTTAAAAAAAATATTTCTAAATGGTAATCACATTTATTGCATTACTTTTAAAAATATTATTCTAAAAGAATTGTTGGTATTATTTTCATAAATAATTTTACAAATATATATATATATATATATATTAATTTCTTTCTTCAATTTTCTTATGCCAGTTCATTCAAATTTATATTTTTTATTTCATTGAATTGGTCTATTAAAAGATATATTATACATATCTACGCTCAAAGTATACAGATAGCAGCTTTATGTAATTTGTAGATAATGTTGTAGGTTATGTTGTAAAGAGAAGCCATTTTATGAATAAATCACGTAATTATAATTTCTCATAAATTAAAAAAACATGCGCTTTGAAATTAGCAGAAGCAATATAGCGAGAAACTGATTAAAACTACAAAATTTCGTAATTTTAAAATTCTTTTTTTTTTTGTAGTATTTTGATAAAATGTAACATATAATATATTACTCTTTATGCTTTCACAAAAATTATTTGCCACTGATTATATGTTAATATAATAATACAGTACAGACTTTCGAGCAAAAATGTTGACTACGAATATATTCAAATATTTAAAAACTGTTTATATTCATCTTGTATAAATAGACATTATATCAAAAATATTAAATAATAAACAGGTTTTACAAAAACTAAATAAAATTACAATATAATCCCAATTTTTTTATAATAAACCTTACAAACAAAAAACTATCTTTAATATTTTATGTAGAATAGATATCACTTATTTACAGTTTCGATTATAAAATTATGTATTATAAAATTATATAATTCAAAAAATGGAAGTTAAAGATTGAGATTGCATAAAATTATATCAATCAGAATAGGTATTTACTTTTATCGTTCTGGCTAATATTATACAATCTTAACAATATGGCGGCTTTTATCTGAAACGTTTGATTGGTTGATTTTTTTATCTATACAACTATGTTTTGACCGAATAGGACTTTAAAGAAGAAAATTTTAAAAATTAAAAATATTCATGAAAATAGAGAATGAATAGTTAAAAATCTAGTCAATACTTAATTCATAATTTTTTATTCGATATTTTTATATCGAATTGCAAAAAATATTGAATATATTTCGATATTATTGAATAGCGATAAACATCTCTAATACAATACAATGTCATATAAAGTAGTTAACAAATATGTATACTTAAATCTCTAAGTGAAATATTATGACAAAACTTCTATATAATTAACGAAATAACAAGCGAATGAATAACAAGCAAATAATTGTAATTTATTCAGTCACACCTATTAGACATATAGAATAATGTCTGTCTAAACTTTTAGCTTATCTTACAATTAGTAAGCGGATTAATAGCATATTAATTTTCAATATTTGCTCGCGCATTCACGCGTGAAATCAATACATTAATTATCACCTGAAAATCAGACGGCTGATGTTAACTGGTACTGGCTTTAGTTCTAAATGAAATTTGCGGTGAAAGGAAACGTCCGATATCTGCACAGATACCCAATTAATTTTTCTATTTCTGGCATTTTGATGAACGAACAGATTCTTTCAAATTTTAATTACGATCGACGCAAGTCAATGTATATCCAAAACAGCCTTCCTTCATCTAGCATATAAGAGATTTGCAATTAATTATTCACAGTACAAAGGATCGAGCAGGACCGAACTTATTACGGAAGAGCATGATCCGTATGAATTCACGGAAGATCTATTCGGCACCGACATAGTGTAACGCATCAACGATTCACCGTCAATGCGAACGGAATTGACGCGCGCGATCGATCAACGTCCAATTCGCGGACCAACGGCTTCGTTCGTTTACGTGGTACAAATAAAATTCTCGGAAACGTAGCGGGATGTGCCCGTACGCTTGATTGTTGGAAATATTGCGGGCAAGAGCAAATAAAACGTCGCAAACTCGAAACGTACGAGTTTCAAACGCAGTCTCTGATTCCGTAGAGAGCTCTCACATAACGGTGTAAAATGGGAATGGGGTGATGAGTATTCGAAAAGGAAATTATAGTCGAATTTCAAGATTAATTATACGTATAGTTTAACGTATAGATGTGAAGTAACAAGAAATTCGCAGTCTATTTCTATATTTTACACAATGTCCTAGCATTTAGTGTGCATTTTTTAAATAAAAATGTATAGGATGCTGCTGATATCTACAGATCATAAGTTGGATTGCCTATCTAGCTATGGGCAGGCTTTACTGTAATGCGAAATAAGATTAGATCGCAAGTCCAGCGGAGAATGAAACAAAAGAAATTAAATTTTACATAAGGCAGATAGGCAACCCGACTCACTGATCTTGTAGATATCGGCAGCACTTTGCATGTAAAATTATATAAATAATGTGTATAAAAATTACACAGTTTATAGCAAAAAGATACAAAATTGTGTGTTTTTACGAGAACTATAGTACTTTTATCTTAAATTTCAAAAAGATATACCTTTATATTGAAAAAAGTACAATAACAAATTTTATAATTTCTATTTATTTGTAAGATACGACTTTACGTGTATATATATATATATATATATATATATATATATATATATATATATATATATATATATATATATATATATATATATATATATATATAATTATATATAATACATAAAATAATTATCAAGTTTTTCCTTTTCTTGTCACAAATGTACTTGACAGACAGTAAGACAAACACTTCGTAATTTGCACGTGAAAATAAATGAATTCGGAAAAAAACAAATTTTATGTGTTATTTTTATCCTCTTTATTTTCTTTTCTTGCAGAGCTTGTCTTCTCATTCGCCTGCTCGTAGATGCTGTGGATCCAAGTTGAGATGCACCGAGTATCAAGAATCTATTACACGTCGAAGTTACACATCATTTTGCAAATGCATACAGACGACTCGTGAGTCGTGAGCGGACTTTCGAGTGCGTCATTAGACGCGCTCAAACGTTCGCAACTGTGCATATTCTCAACGACCTCGATGATGAAGAAGCTGTGCTTAAAAAAACTGGTCGACCATCATCAAGGCGGACTCTCGAAAATTCGCGACCGACAGGGATGAAAAGTATGTTAAGATATTGTATTTAATTATCAACGTCACTTTGCTTTTATTTCCTCTTTTTAAGACTTATCGTGTTAAATGTTATTGACAGAAAAAATAGTTGAAAAAATAACAGCTTATATAATTTCTTTTTATTATACTGAAAGAACAGGCAGTATTTTTAAGAAACATTATTAATCTAGAATCTCATTATGATGTATTGTATTACTATATTGAATAGTATCGTATCTCGTAATTGACGATTTAGTTTTTAATACAATTTTGCTATATTATTTTATAATTAAATTAATATATAACAAAATTGCATTAAGAATTCATAATTAAACAAATATATTATAAAATTTCTTTCAAAATTTACTACACTGTAAATTATATGTCAAAATATAGTCAAATTTTATTTTAAAAATTATTTTTAAGTATACGAAATATGTGAAAAATAATTTAATTCTCAGAAATCATTTAATATATCTTTACTGAAATTGTATCAAAGATTTTATATCTATAATTAAACAAGATTATAAGATTCATTGTTATGTAAGACTTTCGAAATTTATCGCACATAAATTATATGATAAAGACGGAATATAATAAGATTTCATTTAAAAAAAGATTATTTTCAGTAACGTACAAAATACGTGTGCCTCGAACGAGACACGGGTGTCTCGTCTGGGGATTCGACATCGTAATCGCGTGGGGAAATAAACGACCAAACGATGATGATGGAACACAAACAAACGATACTGCTGGCACCCTCACTCAGCAACAGCAGTTGTTGGCGAAGCGGCACATCCGATGCCGCTTGGACAGGTCCGGGCCCTGGAGAACTGATACGAGCTGCTCTGATATTGCTACTCAGTCTTGGTATCCTATGCGCCAATCTACTGGTGATATGTGTCATCAATAGCAGACAGTACAGCAAATATATACATGCTCAGGTAAGTTGGTACATTTTTAAGATATGTAATTTAATTTACGCTACTTTTTAAAAACGAACTAAAGTTCGTTGCTTTATTGACAAAATTTCTATCTTGTTAAATATGAATTTTAAAAGTCAATCCGTTTGTTTTTATTGTAAAATAATAATAATTACGAAATCTGTAAAAAATCTCAAACTTTTAGAATGTTGGAAAGAACAATATTGATTTTCCCGAAAATTTCACTTGTTATTTGAAAGATGGAAATAGGATTAATGCTCTCAATGAAACATTCTTTATATATAAACATCTAAATATATTAGCTAACAAAAAAAAAGTTAAAATATTTATACAATGTAATGAAATTAATATTAAATATTTGTTTTTTATTTTATAAAAGGATTACGGTAAAATATTAGTTACGTGAATGCACGAAGGTTTCAGTCGGTGCCATAACTCACAGTCCGTGATGGAAGGGTTCGCGGTATTTTCTCCATTTCTCTCTTCTTCCTATGTAAATCAGTCTGAAGTGGTTAGCTGCTCGAAATACAGGACAGTCATGTTTCTGGGTTCTAAATGAGTCGAGTTTCGTAGAGACTGATGATGCCCGCAAAAAATTGTACATTTGCAAATGTTTTATTCCTTATTTTTTGATTAATTACATTTTTTTGCCATTATACGTTCGTAATATACTGAGAATATCTTTACCAAAACGCAATATATGCAATAAAACGTTCTTTAATATTAATCGATTTTTATTGCACAAATATGTAAATAAAATTTTTCTGGAGAAAAGATACGTACACAGATTAGATAAATTCTATAACTGTAGTGGATATGTAAAATATATCCTTATTTCGATGCTGTGATACCTACATTAGTTTAAATCCTTTTCGAGAAACCGTTATTCTAACAATCGTTTATCTCGATTTGTTATCGGGATTTATACAATCTCCTAATCTCCTGTAAATATTATCACTAATGAAGTTTAACTTTTCTGTACTGCTTTTTCTGACTCCTTCCCAGTTTTCTTTTTCTATCTAGTGACTTCGCACTTTCAGATCTAATTTATGTATATGTAAAAGTTACGTAACCTACTAAATATGTATACGAAAGTAACTTCGATTTTCCATGCAATTATTAACGAGTAGAAAGTAATAATGCAAAATTGAAGGTTAAAACTACATTAAAACTTCAACAATTGAAAACACATTATATTTTTTACTTCGTCTTGAAAATTAAACTCTTTTTTAGTATTGCATACGTAGGTTTCTATAAACATTTTAATTTAGTAAATAAATTTAGTCTAAACAGTCAATTGAATTAACTAATCTAAACATTCTGAACTAATGCTTATATAGAAATGGACAATTAGCGAAAAGAAGTTTCCTTTAAGTTCAATCGATATTTTCTCTCGCTACACGTCTCATGACGGAGCTAATGTCGCGCATGTTACACAACAATTCAACCATTCGGTAATGATGTCCATTGATACTGACCAAGACGATCAACAGGTCTTTTTCAATTTTTTTCCAGCCCAGATATTTACTGACGAGCTTAGCAAGTAACGACCTAGCGATTGGTCTTTTAGTGACGCCTTTCGGTTTCTTACCAGCTGTTTACGGATGTTGGCCGTACGGTGAAGTTGTCTGTCAAATTCAGGTAACTTTTACAATATTAATTATTTTTTAAATAGTTTTATATTTATTTTTGAACACATAAATTTGTTATCTTATTATACAATTAATGCTACATAAATATAAAATTGATACATATATAATATATGACTTGATAATATATTTTATATTGATAGTGTTTTTTTTATTGTGCCATGATAAATGTGTAACTTGAATATAAAACGTTGGAGATTACGACATCACTTATAACGTTGAGTGTTAAAGAGTCGTTCAATAACCTCAAACCTCGACAGCATTTCTTTGCCAGAAATCGAGGAATTTATAGGAAATCTCGAAATGGTATTCGCGATGCTTGGCAGGAAATTATTATCGTTTGAAACTCGTGGCTGCGCTTCCGGCAGCCGGTACTTCTTCCGCCATTTCCTCTACCAGTCGGCGACTGCGACGTTATCGGAGTTCCTGGCGATAATCTTTACGCATTGCTCCTTTTCCTCCGATCCCTTCCTCGTTCTCTACGCCATCTTCTGAGGTAACGGTCTGATTTGTGACTGTATATTTCTTCATTTCGCACGTGTTAAACTCCGGAATGTACCGTTTCGTTGGTAGATCTCGAATTTCATGGGTATTTGCTTATCTAACCGTAACGGGAAATTGCCGTAATACCTTACGCGAAATTAGACATAAGTTATATATATATTATATATATTAAATACAACTTTACTCGCTTTGTTACCAACTTTACTTTAATTTATAATAAGTACTTGTCACGTAATTAGCATAATTTAATTTGTTAAAAAATTTATTTTTTTTTAATAATAAATAAAAATTCAGCATGTTGTATAGTATACCTGTATAGTGTACTTCTGCTCTCTGATTATCTAATGTAACGACACGGTTAATTAACTTATATAATATAAACTATAAAAATTTTATAGTCTCTAATGAATTAAATCAATAAAGAATAAAAAAATCTTTGAGAGCCGATGTTGTTGCAATTACGTTTTATTGTATATATAATAATTGAAGATGTTTCGATTCTTTTAGTTTGGATCCTCTTCAGTAAATACATTAATGATAAGATTAAAATATATATAATAATTACAGTTAAATATAAAATTGAATACATAATATAGTGACAACTTAGAACATATTTTTGTACGCTTGCGTAATAAAAAATAATATCAAAAGAATTAATTTTAGTAATTTCAAATAATAAAATTTAACAAGAAAAAAGAGAAAGGTATTTCCTCGTTAAATAGAAAGATGTAATCTATTTTGTTACAGTTTTGTTTATATCAATTTCTTTTCAAAACCAAATGCTGGATGTTAATTGATATTTGTGACGTTTAATCACAAGAAAACTTTTATTAGTTTGTTTCTTTATTTGATTATTCCTGTCGATAATATAAACAATAGAAAAATAATAAATTTGTGATAGTATTGGCCGAGACATTAACACACACACACACACATATGTCATCTTTTTATAGAATCGTTGTATAGGTATATATATATATATATA